>JASSUY010028462.1:0-61202 GCA_032466535.1 Forpus xanthops | reverse complement strand
AGTATGCTATGTGAAATACAAACCATTTTCTTTAGCTTTTAACAATAAAATATAATTCAGAAAATACCTAAGATAGAGGTGGCTAAAAGTTTTAGCATATATATAATAGTCTGTGAACTATAACAATGTTAGCATACTGAATTCTGTTTTCCACTTTAGCCTCTTTATTTCACATCTATTGATATGTTTTTCTCATTGTTTGTTTAAATTCGTCTTCTACCTAACAATGTTTCTTTGGATGAATGCCATATAGCATGTGGTATATTGTGATTTCTCCAAATACTGTGACTGGATTAACATTATGCATTGACTTCTAAAGTTTAAAAGATGCAAACAGCAAAGGTCAAAGTTTAATAATACTACATGAGATCTTTCCTATGGAAGTCAAGTCAGCACTAGCAGCTTTACCTTATCTCCTCTGGCATTCAATGCAAGTTAATTAGGAAACATTCACCTTCAGTACCTATCATCAAAGCCTTTTCTTGTTCTTTCATTTCTAGAGAGGGCCCTTAGGGTCTAATTAAAATAGCTGAGTTGCCATACAATCATGACAAAAAAAAAAAAAAAACAAAAAAGTAAAAGAGGCCTGTGCACATTTCTAGTGAACCAGAGTATATTAAAGAAATTCCTGGCAGCTGAATATTTTAATATACAGTTGTATTGTGCTGCCAAAGCAAAATATGAAAAAATAAAACATCACAGTAGGCAGAATATGCACGCATATATTTATGTATTGTGAAAGGTGACTTTAAAATCAGTGCTGCTGTTGGGACATCTTTTAATTTAGAAAGGACTTTTTAGGTTCTGAAGTCGGAGACAAATAAAAAAGAATACAATTATTAAGGTAATTACATACTCAGCAAATGAAGTTTTGCATGAAATTCAAAGTTGTAACTTAAGCAGTAAAAAATAAAAATATTGATCTGTTTGAGTCCAAAATTATAGTTACAAACCATGAATCACTGGAAGGAAAGCCTTTAGCTGAAAGACCTATGCAACTCATCATTTTGTGAGTGGCAGCAATATCTCTGTTATTAGCCATCTATACATTTAGACATATCATTCAAGCAGACTATGCAAGGATCCTTTTATAGTAAATGAAAAGAGAGATATACACCCAGGAACCATCTCATCCTAGAAAGAGTATCTAAACTATTGAGATCAATCACTGTGGGTACCTGCTGCCCCTGAATACGTTAATTTCTGACAGTAGATATGAACCCTCCCTTAGAAATTTAATTTTCCATTCAACCCAAAATTGTAAGCACTGTAAGAGTGGGCATGAAGGAAGAATTTTTTCTGATACTTTGTTAAAACAGCTCCTACTACGAAACGCCATTAAACAACAAAGAGATACGTAGCTATTCCTGCTTCATAAAATAATTATGATTTCTAAAGAAAAATCTAGAAAAATTTTCTTGAAATCTATAGAAATGAATGCTGAAGAGTGATTCAATAGGTATTTAGATAATTCATGACAAAATCCAAAACCAAACAAAAAACCTCAACCATTTTCCATACAAATGTGTGCATGTGTTACTAAATCTAGTCAAAATTAATGGGCTGAACTACTTGTCTTCATGTGTGTCAAGGATTTGGGGGATGAACCAAAATCTGTGAAGAATTTGAGGTCAGTTGGTTGGCTCGGGACATACTCTTCCTGCACAGAGTTCAGCATAAAGTTCATTTGGAGGAGCCCCTTTACACAGAAGATCAATATTATGCATCTAGGGAAAGAAAGAAAAGGTTGCTGCTCACTTTTCATTCCCTTTGGAGAGGAGAGTGCTGGAGTTCAGTCTCAGACCCTGAAAACACTCAGACCTCAGTCTTCCATGGAAATGCCTTAATCCCCAAGTACTTAGCAACTGAGCAAGGTCAGCCTGGAAGCTGATCTCTGTTTTTCCAACTGAAGCTGTGACTCTGGGACCATTTCACATAGAGAAAAAAAAAAAAGTAAGATCAAACTTAGTATTCACCTGGGAGTGAGGAGCCTGTAATTTGTTTCCAACAGTAACAGTTGTGCTGCATTGTCTCCAACAAGTCTGATACAAATACTTCAGTTCTTGCAACAAGGCTTGCTGTCAAAACTGCCCTCTGGTAGTCAGATGTTTTGGGCTGCTGATTTGGACTTTATTTTACCTACTCTGTTCGGTGCTGTGGGCAAATTTTAAAGAAGCGAAGGGGTGTGAGGCATTCAGACCTTAAGTTTGCAGCTAAGAGAATGCTTATTTTGTTTGCTTCAGGTTTTTTGTTAGTGCTTGTCTTCACGTGTGATTTTAATTCCATGCTACTGTATTTAGTGTTGCCATGAGAGCAAACAGCCTTACAGCCAGGCTGACAGACATCTTGTCTTAGTGGAATTGTTGAAGCCTCATGCTGTTCACAGCAGGAAGTACATTAAATACATTTATTCCACTTTGTTCAGTTTAAATGGGCAAGCAGCATTCAGAGTTCCCCTTGACATTTCTGCATCAAGGCTGGGAAAGCAAAGGATTCAGGTTTATGTCAGATGTTTGTTTACCATTTTCTTTATACCTACTCAACAGAATAGATTACTCATATCATCAACATGAGAGAGGTTAACACTGTTTAGGAATATTTTACAGTTGAGGAAACTGGATGATGATATGATCGTGGTTAATGCAGAAAGACAGTGTTAGAGGTCAGACAGAACAGATTAATTCTTGAGTCTTCTGGAGATTTCTTAAAGATATTTGCTGTCAACTACAGTTAAATAAACTTTGGAAATCCTTAGACCATATTCTGGAAATCAGTAGCCACTAGCACTTGTCCAGCTTGCTTGGAGTAGTAAAGCCCATACAGACATTTATTACCAACCACCTGAAAAGAGGCTGAAAGTCAGCATTGCAATGCTACATTATAAATCTGTGCTTTGCATTCTCTCCCAGTAGGCATACCGCTTCAGCTAACTTTCAGCATGTATGCTGAGCCAAATTTTGATCTGATGATAATTAAATATTCTATTAGTAACATAGTTTGTCAGAGGGACATCCTTATCATACAAGGGTACATGGAATCTCCTTATTTCCACAGGCTCTGAGGCAAGCAATCAGATGTTTCTTTCTCTTTTTGAAAATAGGTATGCTGTAACCTTAAACTCATTTGTTGATCTTGGTAGTTAATATCTGCTGGTCTGTCTGTCCATTTTTAGTTACAACCTGAACACTCTAGGCAGAGCATGCCTGTATTACAGACTGGAGTCGTAATTTGGACAAGTATCCCTCCCCATTCTCTGGAGATGACAAAAATAACTAACTAGTTGTTCTTTTTTTTCCTCTGTGCAACCATCTTTAATTACTTACTCCCTTTTCTATTTTTACAGCGCCTGTGGGTCTGATGCCTCTGACACTTCTATGCTGTTTTTGTCTTCTTTTACCTCCTCAGTAGGCAAAATCTCTGTGATCCCTTCCCTTTCCCCAGTTTGTGGCACGTGGCCAGATTGACAATTAATCAAGGGAAAAAGTGGAAAAGAGTCAATTTATGACACGTTATACTCCCAGTTTTCTTTGCTTGTAGTTTCTTATTACCATCACCTCAAAAGAATGAAAAATGTTCAATTGATGGTGATAGCCTTAAAGATTTTGGAAAGTACCCGTTTGCTCTCTATCACAAAAATAAATCAGTGTCATATCTTACAGTAAGACATTCTATAGAAGCAACCAGGTTCATTTATAATTTGCTCTTCTAGCATTACCTGTTGCTGACAGTTTACTATACCTGCGTATCTGCAGGCACACATTCACACATTATATATAATATGAACTACGCACGTTGGATTAATCTTCACTTAGCTGCTTCATATCTAGGTATATAGTCCAGCCTATAGATTCAGTCCATCATAGATCTAGGCTTCTTTGATAGGTAAGGAGGACAGGTCATAGAACAGTTTGTGTTGGAAGGGACTTTCAGAGGTCATCTAGTCCAACACGCTGCAAAGAACAGCAACATCTTCATCTAGATCACATTGCCCATAGCCACATCCAGCCTGGCCTTGAATATCTTCAGGGATGGTGCATCCACCACCTCTCTGGGCAACCTGTGCCAGTGTTTTACCAGCCTTATTGTAAAGAATTTTTTCCTCACACCCAGCCAGAATTTCCCTTCTTTTAGTTTAAAATCATCACCCCTTATCCTATTTTGACCTCCAGACAGTACTTGGTCCACCTACTTCAGATGGCTCCTTTACCTCAGCTGGTGGAACAGCATACCTCTAAGCCTTCACTACTGCAGATTCTTAAATGGTTACCTTAAATATGCATTGTTACATTTCTTTAGGAATTACAGTAGTATTTGGGGAAAAGTGTTGAAATATGGAAAGCAGCTTTTGAGTTTTGTACTCAAAATAACCAAAACTGTTGATAAGCAGTAGGTACAAAATGCCATGAACTGCAGAAAATGGATCCTTTCTGTTAGACCTAGAATGAGTTAAATGAAATGGTGCTCTTACATATACTGACGTTCTTTTCCAAAGCTTAATGGATGATTGTTTTATGCCAGGTCAATCAAGTACATTGAACATCTTCCTCTCTCCTGTATTCCTGTAGCATGTTGTATTTTTTATGGCTTTGGTCTTTGTACTGCAGGTCTTATAATTATTATGAACTCTTTGAAAGTGTAATGAATGCCTAAGAAACCATTCTAAATTAATCATTTGTTCTTGGTTGCCTGTGATTGTAGGGAGTGAATTTAATGACCAAGTAAGTGCTTTGTGTGTTTAAGATTTGGGTAATCAAGTTGGTAGGATATCTTGGTACATTCCATTTTTCTAATGTTTCTTCAGATCATATTGCTTCCTCTAAAGCTCCTTATACTGAGACTTGCAATTTTGCTTGTCTATCTTTGAACACCCAAAAGACATTGAACAACAGAATAACCACTGTACTCCACTGATTTTTTAATGACATTAATTGTACTTTTGAATGTCTAAATCCTCAAAGTATTAACTCAGTTACTGTCTCACATTACTATGTTAAGAAACACTTTTCTCTTACCTCCCATGTGAATGGGGTCAGAAGTCCAAAAGAGAGAATTCAAGATGTTTTAGCATACAGCAAAGCATATTTTTTTTTTTATTAGAGCTCTGGTTTTGTGGTCTGGTAAATCTGTCTGTGGATCTAATTTCACTTCTGTTCTGTCTTCTCTGCTGAGCCCCATCCTCAGCATCAGCTCCTCTAAAGGGAGCTTGGAAATTCTCATGTCTATTTTTCTTCACAGGCCTCAGTGAGCTAAACGTTTTCTCATTGTATGTGAGCACAAAAGCCTGTAAGAAATTCTTTCTGCCAGTTAAGCAAACTTAGCATAACTAGCACTGTGATTGAATAGTAAAAGTGCAAAAATGAATAATCAGAATTGGAGCAGTGTCTTTCTTAGCCTCTCTTGTGATTTGGTCAAGATGACTCAAAAAAATTCTGTGTATACATATGGGCAGAAGACAGATTTAATAACTATCCATAAGAATGGGCAGAATCATATTTTTCTTTGTTGTCCAAGCTGTGCCAGAAAATATATACAAATACTAAAGGCTGCCTGGAAAATAAAGTATTTTACGTTTCTTGATTATGCTATTCCTCTTTATGCAACATTTGTAGTAATGATAGTTATAAGAATAGTGCCTCCCTTCTTCATTTCTTCTTCAATGAAACCAAACACAGTTGTTGCTTTGGTAAGATTCATATTTTTAATTCATTTGGTTAAACTTAATTCAACAGCCTTACTTCTGCGCCTGGCAAGATCATGGAATGTATCCTTCTAGGAGATATGTAGAGGGAAAGTAGGGACATGATTAAGGACAGCCAACATGGCTTCATCAAGGGCAAATCATGAAGTGACTGCATCAGTGGGCATAGGAGGTGCTGCAGATGTCATCTACCTAGACTTCTTAAAGGTCTTTGATACAGTACCTCCAACATTCTTACCTCTAAACTGGAGAGATATGGGGTTGATGGATGGAGCATTAGGTGGATGAGAAATTAGCTCTATGGCCATATACAAGTATTCATATGCAATGTTTCAATGTCCAAACAGAAACCACTAATGAGTAGTGTTTCTTAAGTGTCTCTACTGGTATGAATACTACTTAATACCTGTGATATAGTGGGATTCAATGCACCCTTAGCAACTTTGATGATGACACCAAGATGAGTGGTACAGTTGATAGACTTAAGGGAAGGGATGCTATTCAGAGAGAGACTTGTCAGGTTTGAGGGTGGGCCAGCACAACCCTCATGAAGTTCAGCAAGGCCAAGGTCCTGTGCCTCAGTTGGGGCAATCATTACTATCAGTACAGACTGGGGGATAAATGGTATCCCCCACTGTGCAGAAACACTTGGGGATACTGGTAGATAAAAAATGGGCATGAGCCTGCAATGTATACCTTGCAGCTGGGAAAGCCAACCATATCCTGGACTGCATCAAAAGAAGTGTAGCCAGCAGGTAAAGGGAGGTGATTATGCCCCTCTACTCTGCTGTTGTGAGACCCCACCTAGAGTACTGCATGCAGCTTTGGAGTACTCCGCACAGAAAAGACATTAATATCTTGAATTGTGTCCAGAGGAGGGCCACAAAGATGAATAGGAGCCTGGAGCACCTCTAATGGAAAAGGCTGAGGGAGCTGGGGTTGTTCAGCCTGGAGATGAGGAGGGTCCAGGGAGACCTTAGAGCAGTCTTTCAGTAACTAAAGGAAGCTTATAAGAAAGCTGGGGGGAGAATTTTTCCCAGGAACTGTAGTGATAGGACATGGGGCAACCATTTTAAACTGAAAAAGGGTAGATTTAGATTGGACATAAGGAGGAAATTTTGTAGGATGAAAGTGATGAGACACCGGAACAGGTTGCCCAGAAAAGCTGTGTATGCACCATCCCTGGGCATGTTTAAGGGTAGGTTGGATGGGGCTCTGAGCAACCTGATCTCATTGAAAATGTCCATGCAGAGAGGTTGGATTAGGGATCCTTTCCAACCCAAGCCATTCTGTGATTCCTTAAAAAATTAGTCTCAGAAAATTCACAAATTAGAATTATTTTGACTTTTAGAATACTGTAATATTCTTTTTTCTCAAAGTCTAATTACTTTCAGTGCATAAGGATTTCACTCATTTTCAACATGTCTTTACTTTTATTAAGGCCCAAGATTTTTGTCTTTGCTCTTGAGACTTGACAGTTTTTTTGCCATCTTCCTATTAGCTTTCATTACCAAACAACATAATGCTTGTTTGTCATTCAAAATCCCTACTAATACTAATTGGCAACCTATGGAAATCTCAACTGGAGATAAAACATAATTGTCATGACTATGACTTTGGGCTTCAGAATTTTAGAGATCAAGGTCATGATTGAAGTAGATAATGTTACAAGATATTATAAAGAAAATTTTCATAGAACATGCTATTGCGATATTGTGATTGTATTTTTTGATATGAGTGTAGATGTGAGGAATGTGATTTGGAAGAGAAAAAATGAAAAATGCTTTTATTGGAAAGCCTGATTTTGCAAATATACTTGTTACACTCAGGCCTTTTCTACAGAGTGATTTTTCTGCAAGGCACAGTAGTGAACTAATTACTCAGTTAAAGTGTGAAAAACATTTAGAGATGACTACATGCAACATCTTTATGTAGCCTAATTTCTAAAATGCTGCTCAGCTTCTCATACCATTTCTGTTTGTAGGATTCCTCATTTGTTATCTCATATATAAACCACTAACTGTGAGCTCCTTCACACTTGACCTCCTTGTGAGGTACCTTGTGTGTGGTATATTTAAGTACTGCTGCCAAGACTCACTATCTACCTGCCTCTATTTCATCAATGCATTCAGAATTTGTTACTGATGTGTTTCCTGGGGCTCTTCCGTAAAAATAATCTCATTCTTTATAAAACTAAGCCATGTAGAATATTCTGAGTTGTTTTTGTGCCATGTGGGAGGGTTTGCCAGGAGAAAAATGGTATGTCAAAGTCAGATGTTTGATGCAGGCAAAACTATCACATATGAGTGTGTCCTCAAATTCCAAAGTGTGTGTTTGTTCAGCTATTGACCTTTATATGTTTATTTACATTGGTAAATGAGGAGATTATCTATATTATGGAATAGTTTGGGCAAGTGGTTGGAGCTTGATGTTCTTGTAGCAGGAAAAATCTTTTGGCCCTGTCCTCAGACTCTGAACACAGGAGAAGCTCCTCTGATACCTGTGATAGTCCCCTTGGTCTGTAGGTTATATTTTGAGGGCATGTGCCAGGATCAAAACAGTGCTACTTCTACTAATAAATATTTTCACATATCCATTAGTTCACATACATATGAATTTGGCATTTTGGAAAAGTAACAATATTTTTCAACCAACCAAAAGAGTAAATGAATTGCTTCTGAGTGAAGGTCACTTTCTCCTGAAATGCTAGTTATAGCTGTAAGACAGCTTAAGACTGTTCATTACCAGCTGGTACATAAGTTAAATGTTGAAAAACTAATCTTCAAGGCCACTCATCTTGAACAAGTTGAGTTACAGCATGGCTTCATATACTCAGATGTCTTTACTGTCCATGTTTCAGGCTTACCGTGTACCTCATCTAATTATTACTGAGCCATTATGAACTACAACCTGTCATTAGATAAAATCAGAGTTAGCTCAGTTCTTCAGGCTGCAAAACATGCTGCAGGCTCTCCCTGCAGCAAAGATGGGGCTGACAAGACAAGTAGGTGACCAGAGATGTGGAATCACTGTGACCATTTTACTGTCATCTGCAGTCTTGCAGCTAGGCCTGTAGTCTACCTCCTTTACTGTGCTACTTTGCTCATATTTGAATTTAATTAGTCATGTACCAGGGTGGTTACATGTGATTGTCAGTCCCTTGTGATGGTACTGTGCATAGAGAAACTAAAGCATGGATGCTCTTTACTAGAAAAGACGAGTTAAAATTTAAAGATCTATACTGAATTACTATGTTTCTTAAATTAATCAAAGTAAATTTCATGGCAGTTATTGATCTCGATTCACACTGTGTTACTCTACTGAAATTATGGGGTTAAATGGCATAATACGAGAGTAATTTAGTGATGAACAGTCCAGTCAATGTGCATAATTTCCTCTGTAGGTAAAAAAAAATATATTTTTCCTACAAAATAGAACTGGATTTGGTAAAGGTTGCATTAGTTTGAGTCTTTTTATGTGTTACAGCATTTGTATATACTTTAAAAAATCTTAAATTGGTAGACAGGAATGAGCTGTTGAGACAAATGGAAATACAGACTTTTTTTTGCTTGTGTGTGGCAATTTGGCAGCGACTAACAATTTTGATTCTGAGATGAATTTACTTTTTGTTTGCAAAAGTTCTGGTAACAGTGCTAAGATGATGAAATCTGTTAAGATTACAACATATGGATTTTAAAAGTAATCTATTTCATCCACATCAAATAAAAAGCTATTGGCATTTCCACAGTAGTACCTGCTCAAAAACTGAGCTCTAACTGAAAACTTGGCCCCTGCTTCTACAGCATTGAGTGAAAATAAATTTCTTGGCAAATAAAATTTATTTTGCCAAGTTCAGTTGCTTACATAGCTTCAAGTATGTATAAATAGCTGTAAAATGGTGCTACCTGGTTTAATATGTTAAAGTCCTCTTCGGCAATGTCATGATACATGTTTTTGTAATGGACAATTTTTCTGAGCTATTGTTTTGCTTCCATTAACAAACATATATGAGAGAACCTACAGAAGTTGACCTTTACTCTTATTAAAAAGGAACTGTCCATTCCTTCTCAAAATCAATGGAACTCTTGCTTTTAACTGGTCTATCTGTATCTCACCCACTTCATATTTGGAAGGGTCAAGCCTCTTGTGTTGTAGACTCAGCAGCTCAGTCATTTAATGCTAGCTGTGATACTGAAATGCAAGTAAGCATTGTGTGGGGATATATGCATTGTGTGGGTATGAGCCAGATGAGGTGCAGAGTAAATCCGTTGTGTTTGTTGTTATGTACAAGCTAATTAACTGTGTCAGCTATAAGGGCTTATTATGTTGGACTCAGCATTGCACTAGCATTTCTACACTTTATCAGAACAGGCTAGTAGCCTTACAGTAGCCTGTTTTGCACCCTCTGCATTACCATAATGTTCACATCATAGCCTTTTTTGTACTGTGCATGGAAGGAAGGAAGACAAGCCTTTAAGGAACAGTTTGACATTCCTAGGAAAAGGTCAACCATGAGTCTGATTGCAATGACTGCTTCTCCTACTTCCATTATATAAATGTCATATTGACAGGTCTGTTTTCTTCTATTATTTTGTCCTGGGTTCAGCGTAGCAGTCATTTTTCCCCTTCTTAGTAGCTAGTGCAGCGCTGTGTTTTAGACTTTTGGCCTGGGAACAGCACTGATAACATGTTTTCAGTTGCTGCTCTGTAATGTTTACTCTGACCAAGGACTTTCTGAGTCTCATGCTCTGCCAGGAAGAAGGGAAAACTGAGAGGAAGCAGAAACAGGACACCTGACCCGAACTGTCCAAAGAGGTATTCCATACAACAGCACATCATGCCCAGGATGTAAAAAACTGGGGGCAGCTACCCAGAAGGGTTAATTCACGGCTCGGTCATCAGGTGGTGAGCAGTTGTACTCTTTCCTTGCATTTCCCTGGTCATTATTATTACTGGTGGCAGAAGCAGTGGTTTATATTATACCTTAGTTACTAAACTGTTCTTATCTCAACCTGTGTGAGTTACATTCTTTGTTTCTTCTCCTCATCCCCTTCCCCCCACCCACCCACCCCGGGGTGGGTGGGGAGAAAGAGGGAGGAGTGAGTGAGCAAACTGCATGAGTTACGGCTTAAACAATGACAGTTTCCTGAGAATATATACATATATGTATGTATCACTGGAAGCATATATCACTGAAAATCATTTTAGTATTAAGGCTTATCAGGGTTTCAACACAGAAGAGTCTGTTCTTTTGTGTTTGTCCTAGCTATCCTGCTTTACATATTATTTGCACTAGCAGCCCAAAGTGATTTTGTCCCTTGCATATCTTACAACCAACTTACTTTTTTGCCATATCCCTCTAAAGCAGACTATGGGTATAATTTTGAAAACAAAAGCCTCCTTGGAAATAAGCAGCTTTGTGCTATCTCATTTATTTTCTGATGTACATTCCAAAATAGACTTATTTATAACCACATAAGAGGTGTGTTTGTTTTCCTGCTTGATGACTGACTAGTGCTGTAGTTGATATACACTCCTGTGTAAGTACAAAGGCAAGACAAACTTCAATTTCTGTGCCAAGAAACCTGGAACTAAAGCTCCTAAGCTTTCCCTTCTGATTATTGTAACTTCATGCCAGTAAGTGAGTCTAAAAAAACCTTTCTCTTATTTCTGTAAAAGGAACCATTAAATTTACAGTGGTCTCTCTTCAGAGTGATTACTAGATTAAAGATCTGCTGTAAGTGAGCCTGCAGTCATTGAGCAGAGTGTTTTCCAGCCATGACCTGAGAAAGACAATGCTTTCGCTGTTAGTGGCTTGGCTTTGCTGCTTCCCCTGGGGAGCTACTAACACAGCTTACAGGAAATGAACTTACAAAACATTTGTAAGGATTTGTTTCCTAGGATGGGTAACCATGTAGAATGTGTCTTTCATTGACGATATATGTCTCAAAAAGTGTGAAAAACTTACTCTGGAATGCTAGGCAACTGTAACTGAGGGTTTAGACTTTTTTATGTTTGGCTGTCACTACAGGAACAAATAGTGCATGAGGATTATTCTTCAGCAGCAGGGAGCAGCAATCATTAAGATAACACTACAAGAAGCGAACGACATTTTCTTTTATATCTTCCATCTGTTTTAAGGCAGATCATCTAAGTTCCCTGTGTAGTCAGTGTGTAGAAGGGAATACTTTCAGGTGTTCTCAGGTTTTTTTCACTGCAATGAGTGAGCCATTCCACCTCTCCTTCTGTGTGCTCATTATGCTGGAAAACCTCCTGGAATGGCCTACATTTGCCCTTGCAAGCTGAGAGCAAGCAGGCTGTGATTGTGAGTATCTCTCACTTAAGTGCTTCAAATGTGGTGCAGCCAAGCCCAGATCTATTTCCAGAACTACTGGAATATCAGTATAAAGAGAACAGAATTATTAAGAACGAGATTTTACTTGGGAAAGTGTGCTAAATTTTAAGAATAGTTGTTCAAGAAATTACATGTATTAGATTTGATAATATTTTAACTGCCTTTAACTGTTGGCACATTCATAACCATTTTGTCTTAGTAGGCATTCTATATTTTTAAACCCTAAAGGCTGGATGAGTCTTCGAGAATTTTAGAGGATCATTATATGTCTGAAATGTGACATTTTTTTGCAGATTTAATACCCAGTTCTGCAATATCCTTTCATCAAAGTTAATAATAGTTATACAAAAGGGTCTAGAAAGACTACCCTATTCACCTCTTAAAAATGTTTCAGATAAGAGTCCCAAATATAAACACAGTTATTAGCAACCCACTCGCTGTAGGCAAATATTGTAAGATTGATGTCTGCCTGTGCACACAGACATGCATTTAAATGCACATAATGTTGACTAAAGAAAATAAATAAATTTGAACTGAAAACCTTCTTGTATTCCAAAGTTAGGTATTTGCCAAGTTTATCTGTCATCCCGCTAAGGTTGATGGACTTGATAACACTCAAGCAGATCAATGAATCTGCACTATTTTTCAGTAAATTCATTCAGGTCCATTAATTTGTAAAACTCCATGATATTAGTTTTAGCAAGTAAGAAGATAATCAGGTGCATTTTTTTCACTGATGTCGGATATTAGAAATGTCTTTGCTTGGGCTTTAAATTTTATTTTGTCGATTGTGAAATACAGGAAATATCTTTGAAGCAGAAGAGAAAAACCTTTTCTCCAAATCTTCCAATTTAACTCTTAAGTGTAGTTCCAAAATACTTATTAACTGATAGTTTCTCAGATGAAGTTTTGGCTTACTAATAACTCAATAACTACATTATATTACATCAGTTAGATTTCAATTCCTATTTTACATTGTTAATTTTTCTGTTAAAATAAATAAAGTATGTAGCACAGAGGAGATTGTTGCCATGCACTGTGTAGTCAGTCAGATTGTTCTCAAGTACTTCAGAAAAACATAAGCATTTTGTCTGTGTGGTTATCATACAAGTCTCTCCAAAACCTTCAAAATACTACCTCTTCATAATATTTAGCTTTATTGAGCTCAGTTTTAGTCCAAAGCAGGTCCAAAACTTTTGTTCCATTGTAATAGAAGCCATAGGTTTTGTAATATACAAAAAATCTTCAGTAAATCTGACTAAGCTATGAAAAGTACTTATCATTAAAAAGGATTTATGTCTTCTTCTTTGGGTATTTTGTACCTGTTCTGTGTGCCAGGCAGAGCTCTGCAGAACCATAATCTTTTACAGTAATTTTCTTTGAATTTTTTCTTTTTTTTTTTTTTATATGCTTGATGGAGAAGAAATATTCCTAGTGCCACTGACAGAATGCTGATTTATTGCTATGATCTTTGTCAACTTAATTTGGGTTGGTATTTTCAAGCACATTTGTGGTATAGTAACCTCATGATTGTAATATGAATGTTCTTACAAGGCAACATAAGAAAATACTGATGAAATACAAAGAGAATTTGTGTAGGTCTTCAAATTACATCCCAGATATTGCGGAAAGCAGGTAAAATTCATGATGCTCAATGGGAAAATTGAGGCACTGACTGTGTGTGCTTGCTCTTATATGTTAGAAACAGGAGTGGAAGCACTAGAAAAGGGAAGCTGATATACATGCAGGATGAAGCTGGGCTATGTTTTTAAGCCCAGTTTCTTTGTGAAATTGCTGTGGCTAGAAAAAGTGGAGAAAGGAGGAAAAGAATGAGGATAAACAATGTGTCTGTTAAGTGGGATAACACTTAAACTCCTTTGCTTTTTGTTCCTCTTATAGACTGTGGAACTTAAATGTTAACATAAGAGACTATTATCATTCCAATTTACATGAAATAAGATTGATTTTGTTTTAAATGCTAGATGTGGGAGAATTAAAGTGAAGTATTTGCCTCTTTGGTTAGCTGAAAAAAAAATTCCAAAAGCAGCTCCAGTTATATATCATGTTCCAGTCTGGTTTTAGCAACAGTAATCTATGAGAAAATTCAAGTTAAGGTTTCATTATCTATATTCACCTTGGTCTGTTTGCACCGAAATGAAAAATGCAAGGAATTTTCTGGCTTGTGCACGGGGCTCAGCTCTAATAAGTTTAATGAGATAACATATTTGGTTGTGCACACAGATTCATACCTCTGCTGACACACAAAGTTGAAAATGTGGAGGCAAGAAAAGGAGCACAGCACTTGTGTAACAACAGCTGTCCCAACACAGGCAAACCAATACTTGAAAAGAAACCAAAAATACCTAGAAAAAAAATCTAAACCTAAAAAAAAAAGCTTCATTTCCCTTACAAAAAGGTGTGAAACTCTCTCCATTGTCCAGTGTGTATTTTATGCTCTCTTGATAGCTTCAGTATATGATAAAGAAACATTTATGGACATCATTCTTCTCTCACCAGAACCAGTATTCTACTTTGGAAATGATGAATATTATGTTGATGAGAGTGCTGGCTATATTGAGGTATGTGTCTGGAGGACTGGAACTGATCTGTCTAAAGCTGCCTCTGTTACAGTGAGGTCTCGCAAATCTGAACCAGTAACTGCAGAGGGTAAGTTATTGTTTTGCTTTAGCTTCATAATACCTCTCAAAAACAAATGCTGGTATATTTGTTCTTGATACAGATTCACCTACATAAGATGAAATTTGCATGTGTCTTGCTTTTAGCATATCTTCCTTCTTAGAACAAATTAAGTAGTTATAGAATATCTCTCAAAGAAATTAGTAGGAACAATTGTGAAGTACAGCACTAAGAGAACGGGGGGGGGGGGGGGGAGAGGGAGAAGGGGGAGAATATATTTTCTTATAGTCAGAATCTTAATTGTGCCAGGACCTCTAAGATCGAAAACTGGGAATGGCACAGCTCTTGGGCTCTCTAGTCTGTTGGCCGCAGCCTGAAAGCTCTGACATGGCCGGCTGCTTGTAAAGCCATGAACCTGGTTCTTGGTCTTACACAGTGCTGGGCTGGGCTACCAGTCCTGACATCCTGCTTTAGAGGCTAAGCTCTGAGATGTAGAAGAAGCTGGAACTCTAGGCAAGTGCCTTTCTAATGATAGCATTTAGCCTTACCAAATTTTGTCAACTTCACAGAATTCCAAACCTTATTTCAATTTCAATGAAACTGTATCTCCCAAAGCTTTATTTTAACAGTTCTGCATATTCCTCAAAAAAAAAAAAAAAAAGAAAATGCCAAACGTTAAGTCGCAGTAGTTTACTAAATTCCTAGATACCTTTAATGCTTTGGTTCCAAGATAAAGTGTCATGTTTAGGTGGTATCTTGTTTTGTTAGCTTTCTTACTGGTTTGTTATGGATTAGCTTGCTTTGTTTTAAACAAAACAAGTAAACAATCAATCAACAGCAATAACAATGAACATAAGAGCAAACCAAACCCAGATCCCAGATCAGTCTGTCTTTAACATTAAGTTGCCAGACGTCACCTGACATGACCTGAGCAGAATTTGATTCTTTTAGTTTCTTCTCATTCTGGTTTACACAACTCCTCTAAATAGGAGCTCTTCCTCACAATCAGCTCACTGTTCTTTTCTCCTTCCTTTTTTTACATTAGTCTCAAAACTTTTACCTGTGTTACAGAACAATATTAAATTTCTTTCCAAAAGACTTTGCTTCATCTCCAAAGCTTTTTGCTTACTTTAATTTCTTACTCGAAACAAACTTTATTAGTTTTAGTGGAATAACTGTGGGTTGACAACAGAGCAGAATCAGACCCATTTTGTGACTTGAATCACTAAACAAAAAGTAGCTTAATATTGACTTGTTTTATTCTATAGTCTAATTTATGAAAGGTCAATATTTGACAAATTTTAAAATTATATTTAAAAAAAATATTTACCTACAATTAACTAATGATAAGTATTTTTATTTTTCATTACATGTAATGCTGTTTATTAAATTAATATGATTTATCTCTTTTCTGTTGGTAGCTGGAGTAGATTATGTAGGTATCAGTCGTAATTTGGATTTTTCCCCTGGAGTCAATATGCAGACATTTCGTGTGGTAATTCTGGATGACCTTGGACAGCCAGTGTTAGAAGGAACTGAGAAGTTTGAGCTTGTGCTAAGGATGCCCATGAATGCTGCCCTTGGAGAACCCAGCAAGGCCACCATCTTCATTAATGACTCAGTGTCTGACTGTAAGTAATCTTTCCTTTTTACCTTTTCACATTTATGAAAGAGATAGCACTTGTCCTTTTGAATCACACCGAAGCCAGTGAGTCTACGTGTTTCAGCTACAGATGATGTGTTAAGTAATTTGGTGTCTATCTGTTTATGTTATATATCTGGTGCAGTGTGTTTTACCTAAATTTGAAATAGTAGCACAGATATATAACTTTTTCAGTTGTACTTTATGCATGCTTTTTTGTGTTTTTTTTCTGCCCAGTACCTAAGATGCAGTTTAAAGAATCTGTATATGTAGGCAATGAAAATGATGGACAGATTTCTGCCATGATATATAGGAGTGGGGATATCCGATACACATCCACTGTGAGATGCTATACAAGGCAAGGTTCAGCTCAGGTAATGATGGACTTTGAAGAACGTCCTAATACTGACAGTTCCATCATCACATTCCTTCCTGGTAAGCTTCTGATCTGATTTTAGAAGCCTTTAGTCTACCATGTTTTGTTCCATTTTGGTTTGCTTTGTTTGTTTTGCTTTGTTTTGTTTTAATTGTGTCTTCTCATAAAGTAGTGACAAAAGGACCACTCTGGAAAACCAAGCCTGTTCCATACACAATGGGCAGAGTGCACAAAAAGGATGTCTCTTTTTGCTCCACGTCTGACCTAGAGGGATAACCAATAGGAACCAAAGGGACATATCTTCATATAGATTCAACCTGAGTGCCAGGATCTTTTTGATAGCAAAAGCAGGTTCACCGTAACACAATATCAGAAGCACAGACCTGCTGTCAGAAAATAAACTTCAGAAGCTCTGCTTTTTGTTAAGCAGATTTCTGGTAAATACATTTAACTTACACTGGAATAGAAACTTGTCTTAGAATAGTCCCAAAATGGGGGATTCCACTTCACTGAGTTTCAGTGGAAAGGTAGTGATTACTAATTCTGCTTTGACTATTATTATTACTCATTAACTTATACGATGTCAAGGTGGATGCTTTCACCAGCAGAAGCTGCCTGTGGTTCCTTGAGTTTGGAGAGAAGTGCTGTAATAGAGCAAAGAACACCTAAGTTCTGCATGATATTACCTTCAGAATTATTGCAGGTGAAACTGAGAAGCCTTGCACATTGGTGCTTATGGATGATACTTTCCATGAAGAAGAGGAAGAACTACGTCTGGTTCTTGGCACTCCAAGAAGTGATTCTTCCTTTGGTGCCTCTGTTGGTGAACAAAATGAGATGCTGATAAAGATTCAGGATGATGCAGACAGTAAGAAATTATTTTGTTGTTACTGGCTTTTGGATGTTTATTTGTGCACTCTAAAAACATTTTTCTTCTAATTACAGAGGCTATTATTAAGTTTGGTGAGACCAAATTTAGTGTGAGTGAACCAAATGACAGAAGGCAAGTAGCAGTTGTAAAAATCCCAGTGCTTCGTCTGGGAGACACTTCAAAGGTTTCTGTTGTAAGAGTTCATACAAAGGATGGATCTGCTACTTCTGGAGAAGACTATCACCCTATATCAGAAGGTAGGCTCATTCAGATGATTTTAGCATCCTACTATTTGTTTTTATTCATGACTGTAACAAAATGTCTGAAAGATTAAATAACTTTATAAATAAAATGCTATGCAATCACATCTGTTTTGCTATTCGAATTCAGTATGGGCATGATCCCATGTGGTACCCAACAGCCAAATTCCTCTTTGTATACTAGATATCAGCAAAGATATTTACAAAAGAATTGTGTCTCCTTTGAAAACATCTGCAGCTCAAGTAACTGCGGAAGAAATGTGTGAGTGCCACCTTAGTAACATTTGCAGAATGTCATACCATTACTCTGGAGAAGCATCTGCTCATAGGATATGATTGTGTAGTTGTTTCTCAAGCAGTTCATTAAGCAAATGGCTTTTGCTCTCTCTAGGAATTAATGTCTATTTATTTTTATTTTTCTACTTACATAATTGTCAAATTTTCTTTATATATCTGCAATTCAGTACTTGCTGCTCCTTACTACTAATGAATGAGAGAAATCGTGTGACAGTATAAGATTTCTTAGCTGATAAACTTCTTTCCATTAAATAGCCCACCCAAATGTTTCAGTGAATGACTGATAGAGTTTGTAGCACTGTGGATTTTTTTTCTCATGAAGTTTACGGCAATACGTGATACTAATGTGTGTTTTAAGATTAATCATTCATTGCTGCAGCGTTTTCACAGTCTTGGATAAACTTTTTTGGTGTCCAGTCCAACTGATAGGACTTATTTTTGAACATCCAGCAACAACATCTCCAAATTACACAGAAGAGTCATTTACACCAGTGATATTAGAAGAGAAAAAATGTTAGGAATAACAAAATTATCAACCCAAAACTTGCTAATTTCAGTTACTTTGCCTCCTGCATCTGAGAGTTTTGCTCTTTCCTTCTGAAAAACACAGGAATTCTTAGTACCAACTAATACTTCTTCTATATACATTACCTATATGCATTGCCTTGCTTACACTCTCCCTGCTATGCACTGAAAAGACATGGAAGCAGGGTTTTTAATGGAAACATGCTACTGCAGTAGAAGGGGCTCTAGGCCTCTGCCCAGAAGCCTTTGAGAAAGGTCTGTGATCTGCAGGATTTCCCCACAGATTTCAGAACATCTTTGGGTTCAGGGAGCCTGCCTATTCAGCCATGGGTACAAACTGGGTTATCTGAAGGAAGTGGGACAAACTGAAATTCAGTAAAATTCTTAGCTCTCTCACAGCATGATTATTACCATAAGGAATATTTTCATGGCTTAATAACATTTAAGGCTAAAGGATAATTAGATCACTTAGTCAGACTCACTGTGGATTGCAAATTTATCCTAGTTTCCCCCATTTACTTCTGTACTGAGCCAAATAACTTTTGGTTATAGAATATATACCTTCCAGAAAGGGCATCCAGTTTTGGTTTGAAGGCACTAGAGAGGATGTGGTTCATAGCATTTTGCTTCACTTACCTATGCTTGTTTCTCATATATATTTCAACTGTTATCCAGTGCTGATTATTTTACCTGTCCCTTTAAAGTGCAGAGGTCTTTTAGCACCTGGGTTTTTTTTTTTTGGTTTTGATGGTATTTCAGTATACTAATCAGAGCACAGCTTTCTGCAAGTCTGTTCTTTTCCTTCTTCTGGTCCTCAATTTCTGTTGCTCAGTTTTGTGCCATCTTCAGTTAATTTCACATCCTGTAAAAAATAAATATAATAGAAATGCACTTACTATTTTAGGATCACTCTCATCCATTCCACACACAAATGTAAAACGTTTTCTATTTCTTCATTTAGTAAATGCAGCAAAGAATGACGTACTCTTCTAACTCTGTCAGTGTGTTAGGTTAACCTTGGCTGGATGCCATGTGCTTACCAAGTCACTATATCACTCCCCTCCTCATCTGGACAAGGGAGAAAAAATGTGATGAAAGGCTCATGGGTCAAGGCAAAGACAATGTGATCACTCAGCATTTAGCATCACAGGCAAAACAGACTCAATTTGGGAAAATTAATTTTACTTATTGTCAATTGAATCAGAATAGATAATGAGAAATAAAACCTGATTTCAAAACCCTTTCCCCCACTCTTCCCTTCTTCCCAGGATAAATTTCACTCCCAAATTCCTTTACCTCTTCCCCCTAAGCAGCACAGGGGGGTGGGAGATAGGGGTTATGGTCAGTTCATCACACGTTTTCTCTGCTGCTCCTTCCCTCTCAGCAGTGGGTCCATCTTGGAGCCATCTGTCACTGGTCTGTGAGACACGGGGTAAGCTTCTAGCAGCTTCTCACAGAAGCCACCCCTGCAGCCCCCACAATACCAAAACCTTGCCATGTAAACCTAATGCAGTCAGCTAAAGTTGAACTTCTTATTTGCCATGACCCCAAAAGTTTTTCGCAGACTGTCCTTTTCAAAATACAGTACTTTTTTGTGTAGCTCTAGCTTTGCGCCTTACTTTTGGCATATACCATTTTCTTTGGTTAAAACCTGGTAACACTTTTTATTTAGATTTCTTCAGTCTTTTGGTCGTACACATATGTTGCCAACATTTATGTAATAATTAGTCCCAGAGTATTTTCAAAATACTAAGTTGCTTTAGACTTAATCTTGGTCTTTTCAAATATCTTTTGATGATTATTATGCCTCATTTTCAGTGAGTTCCACATGTGTCCACCACTATTCATTATTATTATTTAGCATCAAGTAGGTTAAACTAAATACATGAACATCTGTAATTTGAAAAGGGAGTACTAACTGCCATCTCTCTTGTCTGGGTCTGGAATTATAGCTTGTTATGAACAACAGATTTATTTTTTAAATGTCTCATTATGTTTCTAGAAATTGAGTTTAAGGAGGGTGAAACACAGCATTTTGTGGAGATTGAAGTTCTCTTTGATGGAGTGAGAGAGCTGAGAGAAGCCTTCACTGTTCACCTGAAGCCCGATGAGAACATGGTTGCAGAAATACAGGTAACAAACTCATGCAAAGTTCTCAACAGCAAAATCTTATCAACAGTCTTTCTTGGTTTCTGGCTTATAGCTTTGCTCTTCTTTTAGGGTTTATACATGCCATCTTGGCTTGTATCTTAAAAGACAAAGGGGATCAGCCCAGCTGACAGAATAGCACCTACCCAAAAGAGTTTGCTGGCAAGGCATGATTCAAGAAAGCTGGGACACAAGGTTAAAGGGTCTGGTATCTTCAGTGTTCAGAAAAAGAAGAAATTCATTTTAGCTCTTTCTTTTGTAGTCTGCTTTATGCTTTCCGTTGCCTCAATCCTTTCTCAATAACTCATCCTGTTGAGGTTTTAGAACTTCTTTTGGGACTATATTTCAAAGGTTACACCTGATCAAGGTCCAGCTTGAATCTCCTTGTTTATTTAAATGTTCACAAAGAGCCATTTCTGCCTTTTCATTGCCAGACAGCCAAGGCCATTGTTTACATTGAAGAAATGAACAGCATGGCAGATGTCACCTTTCCCTCTGTCCCTCAAGTTGCATCCCTTTTGATATATGATGATACTTCTAGAGCTAAAGACAGAACCAGTCCCATAGCTGGCTATCCTGTCGTCTGTATCACAGTGAGTATCTCTGTGAAAGATGGAACAAAATTAGTATATGGATTTTGCTCAGTGGATTTTAGGCACCCAGTATCCATCCATATTGTTGTGAGCCACCGATGAGTTCAAGCTAGAACTGTCCTAAAAGCTAATCTGTCTGGATGATGAATCAATTTTCAGTAGGACAAAAAGCACAGAAATATATTTTATTTGTTCATCACTAAGAACAGTTTGATACAGTATGTCTGTAATTGCATGATCTCACTATTACTTCATTTTCTTAACTTAATTTGCAGAAGTAAAATCAATACAGGTAACAGATAAGGCATTGTTTTTAATAAGTGACACTGATTGGAAGGTGAGTTGAAGTACTACAGGCTTTGACTTGAAGTACTACAGGCTTCTTCCACTGTAATTTTGCAGCTGAAAGCTTTGCATGAGGAAGGTTTTGGTCCATCTGTGCCTTCAGTTTATTTCTCTACAACATTCCTTACACACAGTAATGGATCATCTGTTGAATGTATCTCCTAAATAGAAATCAATAACAACAACAACAAAAAAAGAAATCTTGAAATGCAAAGTATATTTGCAGAATTAGATCAAAGGTCAAAATTCAAGTTAAAGCAGCATGTGGAGCTGTAGTTTGTGCCTTCATAACTCTTAGATTTTCACCCATAAGCCATAATTTAAAATAATATTTTTATTTCATTAAGAATAATTAGACCTGCCTTTTAGTCTACCACAAGCAGGCTTAAAGTGTCAGTGTCAAAATAAGGTGATTTCTTAAGAGATTTACTGTGATTGTCAGTTCTCTGTTGTGATCTTGGTGAATTAAAATTCTTGTGCCATGAAGGAATTACATTGTTAACATATCTGCCTTGTTCTGCAGGCTTGTAATCCTAAATATGAAGACTTTGACAAGACTGGTTCTATATGTGCCAGTGAGAACATCAATAATACTCTGACAAAATACCGGTGGCTTGTAAGCGCACCCACTGGTCCTGATGGTGTGACTAGCCCCATGAAGGAGGTTGACTTTGATACCTTCTTTACTTCCTCCAAGATGATTACGCTTGACTCCATTTACTTCCAAGCCGGTTCTCGAGTCCAGTGTGCAGCTCGTGCTGTGAATTCAGATGGGAATGAGGGTCTTGAGCTTATGAGCCCTATTGTAACTATAAGCACATCAGAAGGTAAGGCATCATCACCTATTGCAAAACCCCCAGACGTCTTTTTGATCCCAAATTCTATCCTAACAAAATTTGTTTACATAATCAGGTGTTTTAACATTACCATCTCAGCTTTTCTTCTGCAGTCCGTAGAGGTTGTGCAAAAACTTTCTTCTTAGCACAGTAGGGAATTGTAAAAAGAAAATGTTTTTTAGCTTTGCTAGTTGCCCACATCCTTAAATAATTAACCACATAGCAAACTTGCATGTTCAGTAGAACAGTATATAATGTGCAGTGGCAATAATGAAATTTCTCTTGACTTTTGAATTCAACTGTAGTAACATTGCAGTACAATCTCAGCTCCTATTAGACGCTGGAGAAACCATGTGAGAGTACTCTTACAAATGCCTAGCCAGAAGAAAAGCTTCATTTGGCATTCAGGCCTCACTGGCCTCAGTCAATGGACACCTGATACTCAGTGTCTTCCTTGACTAAGGAGTGGTGTCCAATAACAGGGAATAGATGAATCTTTTCACGGTTGAGGTATTCGTAATATTTAGCCTTCTTTTTCTGATTCTGTCTTTGTCTCTCTCTGACTGTCTGATACCAAATCACTTCTGAATTGATGCTGCATTCCCTCAGCTAGCACTTACTGCAAGCTACTTCCTTTGCCTAGCCAGCTCTTTTCATGAAACTCATACTGAATAATGTTGTGAAGCAGAGGTGAAGAACTGACGTGCACAAAGTACAGCCTGATAGCGTATGCTATTTTGTACTAGAAGTCACAGATACTTTTGTTTATTGTATAATGTGGAGAATGAGTAATTATCAACAATCAATTACAGACCATTATATTTTATTACCCTTTTGCAGCCATTTTACGTTGTGTCATCTCTGCTGCTTTTACATGTACATTAAGTATTCTGTGTTTTGTGAGATCTTACAGTAAATAAATTGCATGATTTTTCATTTGAAAGATAATTTTAATTTCCTTGGCTTTTGCAACTAAATACTGTAAACATTTTATTTCCAACTAAGTTAGGGCTTTAATGAGCTTAATGGATGGATTTTCTATTTATATATTCCCGTCTTTTATTCCACATTTTGACTGTAGACTCAAGTCACCTTTGTTTGTACAATCAGGAATCCTACAAGCCAAAGAGGACAAGGCCAATTAGCTGAGGCTCAGGACTTAATTGTCATGCATATATTGCTTCCAGTACCAAAGCTAACCTGTGATGTGGAACTAAACGATACTGAAGACCATGTACAGTAAAAAGGAAATTATTAGATGCTGTTTTGAAAGTGCAATGGTCAAAGCAACCTGCCAAAATCCTGTATCTTTTGAGCTTTGAAGATACTTGACCTCCAGCTTGTAGACCAAATTCTCAAAAGTCAGATTGTGCAAAAAAAATGCCTCTTTAGTACACCTTTTTTTGCATTTAAGAAAAACAAACAAACAAAGCTACTGTGTGCAGAAAATAATTTATTTTTAATCATGTCAGAAGTTTCAACATGGTGTGTTGAGACAGATGGGGCCCACCAGAACTGATAAGTTCTCCAAGAGGAGAGCCCTGCATTCTATTTCTTGTAATCCCTCACAGATGAGCAAAGAGCAGAGCATGGGTAAAGGCAACTGGTGATTTTCCATGTTTGCTGGTTTCTTTGGCCATCAAATGTCAATGTGCTATGATCCTTGTGGCTAGAATGCAGACATTTCTACATTGAACAACCCAAAGTTGCATATATATCAGATCATATTATTGCAAGCCCACTCTTCTGGTCCTACAAACCAGGACTAATACTGGAACAGGATGAAATAACACTGGAAAGGATTGCCAAAATAAGTTATAGATTCCTCTTTCTTGGAGAAATTAAAATTTCAACTGAACAAGGCCCTGAGCAACTTGATCTAACTTTGAATCCTGGGCCAAAGCAAACTGAACACTGATTAGGAATCTTCTGTAAAGCTGTGTATGTGCTTAAGAGAGTGGGAGGAATTAAAGTGTATGCCCCTGAGGATCTCTGTAAGAAAGTATGGCACTTGACACTGACTTTACAAGCGTGCTTGACGCATGCAACTGAAAATGTACAGGTGCAGTACTGTCACCTGTTTCTGAAAATGTGGTCTAGTTGATCTGGATTATTTCTATTTGAATCTTCTTTTGCATTAAATCCTCTTCAAACCTCTGGTAAATGCTGCTGGAAGGGTTTTACCTGTCATTAAAGAAAATTCTTCTTGCTCTGGGAAGCTGTACAGTGAAAAAAAAGCACATCTAAAATAGTGCAAAGGAAAGCATAGATTGTAGCCTCTGGGCATAAAATAAAGTTATTTTCTCTTTTTTCCATTAGGTCTTTGTCAGCCTCGTGTGTCAGGAGTAGTTGGAGCAGAACCCTTCTCTGCCAAATTGCGGTATACTGGCCCAGAAGATCCTGATTATGCCAACTTCATCAAATTAACAGTCACAATGCCACATATTGATGGTATGAAATAATCAGCTAATCAGCTGTGGAGTTGAGAGAATTCATAAAGCAAGATATTATTTGAGCTATTTTATTGTCATGTTATTTTAAATAGCCATGTGGGACCAGAGAAAAACTTGTTATGCAACAAGGTGCATAAGTTGTCTTAATACATTGTCCTTGATCTGAAAACTGCTTTCAGATTAATTGCATAGTTTACAGAAATTTGGCTAAATCTACATCTTATAAAACTCCTTTGAAACGCATACAGATATATCAAGAATTTATTTATTAAAAAACATACAACCACTTAATTACTATGTGTCTCTGAAAAATATCACACAAAATCCTGACTGAAAATTATGTTGGAGATTTAGAAATACTATGTCTAACATTCATATTACAAAGAGAATTATTGTGGAGAAGTCTTATACACACATAGAATATCAACTTTCTCTGAATTCTAAAGTCTGTTAATTGCTGTATGTGCAAAATACAGAAGCACTGCATAGCTTGCTTAGTGTTTCACAAACTTTTGCTAAATTAAGCACCTCTGAACAATGAAATTTAGTTATAGTGCTATAAATTAATGTTTTTTTAGGCATGCTGCCTGTTATTTCGACAAGGGAACTCTCCAACTTTGAGCTGACACTTAGCCCTGACGGAACTAGAGTTGGAAACCATAAATGCTCCAACCTGTTGGATTACACAGAAGTGAAGACCCACCATGGTTTCTTAACTGATGCTACCAAAAATCCAAATGTGATTGGAGAGACCATTCCATATCAATACAGCCCAATAATTAGAGGATTCAATACCTTACGCTTCTACCGCAATCTGAATCTGGAAGCCTGTTTATGGGAATTTGTTAGCTATTATGACATGTCTGAGCTCCTCACAGATTGTGGAGGCACCATTGGGACAGATGGACAGGTATGAAGCTGTAACTAGATTTTTTGCTATGTTCTTAAACTGAAAAATTTCCTTGATAATGTGTCTGTGCCTATAGAAACAAGTGGGTTTATAATTAATTTAGTTGAAAAGTAGTTGGTTTTTCTTTCTTAGTCTTCCCCCAAGGTCAGCTTGTTTCTTAAAACTATTACTATTCATTAACTGTTAATCGGTTATATGTGAAATCCATGTCTGATTGAAATTAAGAGAATAATTTAGTCTGAAGGAAATTTACTATAATTTTCTCCCAATACAATTTTGAAGTATTTTAGGAAAACTGATCTGACTTTTACTGTATAGTGAGCCATGTTAGTCTTTTCTTAGAATGAAAACTTAAAGGATTGCTTTTAGCATATTTATAGTACTGGGATATATAGATAGATAGACATAGATATAGATATACACTAAATTACTGTTGGTCATGGCATATCTTTAAAAAGAGTTCTAAAAAAATTGGGAAGACCCTTCTTGCTGATAACAAGGGATTGCAATGTCCTAACAGGTGCTTGCCTCTGCTCAGCTCTTGCTCAGTGGGTAACAGACCCGTCAGTGAAGACAGCACACTAAACTTGCATTACCCAGCAAAAAATTCCTTGGTCAGGAAGTCAGGAAGCAAAGAGAAGCTGACGATGCAGAATGTCTGAAGAACAGACCTATAAAAGTGGTTGAGAGTTAAAACAAAGAGACTGGGGAGATCTTCAGGTGTCCTTTGGAGAATTATTTCTAGAAATCTGTAGTAATATGGAAGCAAAAAGGGTGCAGGACTTCTTCTGGTGCAGTGATAGTGATGCTAATCCCTTGTATTAATTACTACATAAGTCTTTCTGATCCCACTCAGGCTTTAAAGTACAAAAGCTGTAGCTATGAAGATCAATCCTTTATGAGACAGAAAAATCTTTTTTTGGGGAACAGTCACACAGACTGGAAGAAAGACTGGAAATGCAGTAACTCATTTCAGAGAAGTCCACCCATGGCATCATAGCTATGTGCTAAAGCTAAATCACTTTCCTGTCTGTCTTTTAAGCCAATGTGGAAAGCATGAGGCCACTGTGTGAAATGGCCATAATTTCTCAACTTTGTAACAAATGTTCATTTTGCCAAGGACCCTTCTTCTTTTCAGACCTCAGTAGACTTATATGCACAAATTCTTATATTGTCAGTCCCAAATGGCATGAGGCCTTAACAGATGAGAAGAATGTGTCATTGTTGAAAGGAACTTACAGGTATGTGCAACAGCAAAGCTGTTCTACTAAAAGCATAGGTGTCAATGCACATATAGGTAGCTAATCAGATAAGTTGATTTTTCTCTCTTTTTTAATTCTTTTTCGCCTTTATACTTTCACGCCTTCCTGTGTGAGTGTCCACAGGTGATCATGCAGTTTGCTGGACAAGAAATTGCACAAGGCTCTCTTTAGCCCTTGGTTAACTTCCTAACATTCTGTCCCTTTTAACTAGAGATTATATATTCTGTAATAATAATAAGAGAACAAAATGGAGCTTCCATCCTTCCTAGATTCAAAGTCTGTGGTGGATCTATCATCTCAGTGCTCCATCACAAGTTCTGGCTCCTGTCTCTTACAGAGACCAGTTCAAGATCTCTGTCTTGATGTTGGAAGCCCTCTGTTGGTGCATCTGCTTGGGATAGCCCCTCTCCTACAAGCAGGTCCTCCTACAAGTGCATTCCACTAGAACCATATACCTCTCAGAGGGAAGGGTAAGGCATGCATGTGTGGGACGTATACCTTACATATTCCCACAAGATAAAAATTACAGCAGTCTTCACTGTTCTGGAAATTATTTAATGTCCTCAACTCATCATTCATTTGGCTATCTATGCCTATGCAATATGCAACTGTATATTATTTCCCACACACACAATCACAAGGACATAAGCACACACAGCTGCCAAGCAGCTGCAGCTCCAGTCCTGTGAGCTATACAAGCCACTTCTGCTACAGTGAAAAGAAGACTTGATACGAACCTTTTCCATTTTATATACTTTTGTCCTTTACAGAAAAGATTGAATAGCTGGTTTAGATAAATGTGTGTCTAAATAAAACCTACGTATGTCTATATGCATATAAACAGAGGAGAAAATAAGCACTATTACTATGCTGTAGTAAATAAAAAGAACTAATATTTGATTGTGAAGGACATGTATAAATGGTAATGCAACCAAGAAAGATAGATGTACTTGCTTTAAGCTCCAGAAGTGTTATGTGCTTTAGGTAAGATAACTCATTTAAAAGCAGAAAGGGACGAACATGAGCTATGAGAGCCATTAAACTGCAGCTGAAGTCATCCTTTAGTGCCTTGTAGGTTATGGCTAAAAGGTTACAGTGTGTTAAGTGAAATATCAAGCTGAATTACTTCTAGCAGCAAAACATTGCACTGAAGCCAGTATGTGCTTCACTGCCCTCCCTGTTTCCCCACCTCCATTTAATTCTTCTCCAGGTTTGGTCTTTATCTTCACATGACCCCCCCCAGCTGAGAGGGGAGGCAGTCAGTGCCCTATCTCTGTGGTTGTCACTATTGTTGTTTTTTTCTCCTTCAGTGAACAATTAATAATCCTTCTCTGTGACAGTAAAGCTGGCAGCTATGGTTTTCACCAGGGTTTTTTAGCATACAAAGGAATCTTGAGTTCTATTATACAGATAGAATAGATAGATTAAAAAAAAAATCAGTCTCAGGACATCCTGCTACCATTGCAAATTTAATGGCTTTAATTTACCAGATATTTTGGCTAGATCTTGAAGCTTCTGATTCTTGATTCTAAATCTCAAGTACGCATATGGTCAAACAAAGACAGCACTGTCGATTCAGACAGATATTTCACAAAAGAAGCTGGCAATATATTGTGTGATGTGGACCTCCACTTTATGGGAGCTCTCCCTATGCTAGGGGAAGAAGACGAGTTTCAGTGAACAAGAAGTGAGTTCGGAGACCTGCAGCTGGCGTAGCATTGCTCGTACTTTGCTGCAAGCTGCAGCTGTCTCAGCCAATTCCCATGAACTCATGAACTGTCATAATGCATACAGAGAAGGTCTTAGTTTTCTTTTTTTTTTTTTTTCCCCTTTGAGGCCTTTTGCTCATGACCCATTCTCTTTCTCAATTACTCTGTGCATGAGCAAATCCTGTGTGAGTTAGATGCAGCACTCTTTTCAATATTCAGCTTGACGCTTTGTTCCTGGGGTCTGCCGTTATTCACCATATCTGGGAAATCAGGCACTTAGATATTTAAATATGGATTTAGATGTGCAGCTTAAAGAATGTATATTTTAAAGAGGTTGTCCTCTTTAAATTGAGCTAGTTCTTCTGGATTATAGTTCTGTTCTGGTTAAATTTAAGGTCAGATTTTACAATTAGCAGCAACAGTTTTCTTTTGGCCAACCTGCAATAAGGCTAAATTTCAGTGTCTCTCTTTAGAAAGGTATATGTGTTAAAAAATAAAACTCAGCTACCTGAGGGCTATTTTCCTGTATTTTCAGGTAATTAAAAAAGGTTAGACTTTACTTCATGGGGACATGTCAAGTACTACAGATATCTCACATTCTCAAGACACGTGCTAGAACAATGCCAGATATCCATGAAACAGTTAAAAAGAGTATAGTGAAAAACCAAGCAAGCAACTATAATTTATTAAAGTATATATTGAAGTGTTGGCCTAGACTTGTTTGATAGAGTGTGAAGTACCATTTGATCTCATTTCCTACTCTTTTAACTGCTTTAGCCACGCAGTTTGGCACCTGAAGGCATCTGAGTGGTTCTGGCCAAGTATTTATACGAGGCTGTTGCTTTCCCTAGTTGCAGTCTATTGCCAGGCTTGGCATAGGGAAGCAAGGAAATTACCATTAAAAAAACCCAACTAATTAAGCAAGTCTTTGACAGAAACAAAAAGTTGAAGAACATATATTAAAATACTTGAATGTGCAGCTTGACACCTTGAAGCTACTTTGAGTAGCTGAGCAGTTTGGTTTGTTCTCTAATGAAAATGGTTATTTCTGGCCACAGCTGAAAACACCTTTCTTCCAATATGTCCAGATCACATTTATGCTACACATGTTATGGCACTGGGTGTTTGAAAATCCTATTGGAAAACAAACTTTAAAATTGCCAGTGTGTTGCCACAGCTTCTAAAAGGCAGCTTACAGAGTTTTTGTTACACAGAAACACTGTCCTTCCAGCTTTAATGGTTCTAGTTTTACCAAAATCACACTTTAAGGGGAGAAGTCAGCTCTTCTGAAAACCTCACTAGATCTATAAAATAGAAATAGACAGAAATGTCCATTTTCTTATTTTTATGTTCAGTTCAGCTGCCACAGTCAAGTTTAAGAAAACCCTGCATCTTGTATTCCCTTGACATGGAAGCTCACTAACAGCCAAACCTTTTTTCTCCAGCTGAAAACACATGCATTTTGTGAGCACTGTGAAGAAAAAGCTCCACTGTAAAGTTAATGCACCAGCTGTGTAACAAAGTCAGACATTATTTTTTTCAAGGAGCTGGCATTTCAAGGCTGTATTGCATTTTCCTCTCCATTGAGACTTCTTTAAACAAACCTGCTTTACATTTCACCTGGGATCTACCTGGGTACTTGCCTTCTTGAGGCCCGATCTTAGCTTTGCCATATTGGTATTGTGTAAACAGTTAATTGATAACATTGTTAATCTTGTGTGACTCAGATTCAAAGACAGAACAAGTAAATGCAACACAAAATGAGGCTGAGGATAATTTGGAAGGCAAAAATACAATTCTTGAAGTTTATTTCATTGGCATATACAATAGAAAACATGAACTTGTGTTATTTCTGATTCTGATTTTATTGGTACCTATATACAGTGTGTGCATAAGCAAAACTGCCAAACTCTCCCTTCTGGAAATGTAGGCCAGATAAATAAAACATAATAGAAATGTAGAATAGAGTCCAGTCCCCAAAGCCTTAATTGGAAATATATTTTTTTTTGTTGTAAATATTCTTATGTGTTACATGACAGATTTGCAAACTAATTGGGGCGTAGGGGGTGTTACTTAATGAAGTTCGACAGCTTGCATCAGAAAGGGGAACAAAAGAAGAACACCTATCGATCCTACCATTAGTATTTCCTAAGTCTTAAATGGGAAGTGTCAACATTCAAAAATAGACCTTACGCTCTGTGATAATTTATCTTGCAAATATATGAAACTCTGCTTCTTATATCAATGTCCAGTATAAATCATGTTCTTTCCTCACACACATGAATTTTGAGATGCATGTTGAGTGATTTATGATCTACATTTTTTCCAACATTAACTGCAAGAGCCTGTTCCCTGCTTGGAAGAATTGTTGTCTTCTATCTTCCTAGGTTCTCCAGAACTGGCATTGTTACTGAGTATGAGACACAATTTCCCCAGCTCAGCTGAGACATAGCTGCAGTCTGTACTTCTCTCCTGGTTTCACCAGGCTAAAAGTCACCCCTACTTATTATTGTTAAAAATTAATGAATATAATTTTGTTAGCACAACTGTTACATCTCCTGTGCACAGAATTCAGAGATACATAATGCACCTGTTCTGTCCTTCCACAGCACTTAAACTGATCCTACACTTACACAGCTCTAAGTTACCACTTCGGTTTCATCTTGTCACATTGAGAGAAAATATGAACAGCTGGTGCTTCCAATAGGCTTTGCAGACAGTACTGTAAAATAAAGATAACTCAATGGAAAGAATGTTTTCTCATGTTCGCCTAAATGGCATTATTAAGAGGGCCAGAGGAATAAGACTTCTCCATCTGTGTAACACATTCCATAAATTCATTTGTTGGAGGGTCTGCTCACTCACTGACTCAGTTTTCCTCTGCAGTTAATTTCTTCCTTATTTTATTTTTATTGTGTCAAAAAGATCCTCTGTATTTGATATATCATAGTCCTGTATGTTTCATATAGTCCTGTGATTTTTCCTTTCTGCCTCCTGAAGTGCAGTACCCCCTTGTGGCATTTTCCTTTCCAGCAAGAAATGAGAGGGGTTTGTATGTTTTAATTTACTGTTAGGAAAGAGAAAACTATTTATTCCATGATTCTCTGGTATTATAGGTTTTCTTCTACACCTGCAAATCCATGAGTGCCTGAAGAATGGGTCATGTGCATAGAAACTCAGCTGGTTTAGCAAGAGCTCCTTTCTCTCCTTACATGTCATGAATCTTGCATAAGAGAAGCTATACAGATGAAAGCATGTAGACTTTCATAAGTACATAAGTAAATTCTCAGGCTGGGACAACCAACCTGCTGCCCACAGATCTCTCATGGGTTTTGCCAAAAAAGAAGAACCTTCTAAATTCTAGGATTCTAGAAATTGAGACAATTCTTTGGCACCATGGTTTCAGATTTACCTACAGAGCAGTGGTAATGTATGACAAAGGAGCAGATTTTCAAGCAGACCTCCCCCAGAAGGGATCCTAATGCTACGTTTTCACCAGTGCGAATGAGCTGATCTCACTAACACTATTCCATCACTGAATGGAGGCAAGAAACCCCTGAATGTGCGTCTTAGAAACCCCATTAATGGATTGCTTTATGTACCGTGTATGTGAAGAGTCTCTGATACCTTGTACTTGAAAATCAAAAAACACTTTGAAAGAAGTTTGTTTTCTTTTACTTGAGGTAGCAGACAATACTGAGCTGGAAGTTGTTTTGTGGATCACTGTCCTTAACACTATATAATATGGTTCCAACACTAGTAAACTTAACTGAAAAACTAATAGGATTTCATTGCCTCACTATTCTTGCTGAATGCCACCACACTGAGGGTTAGAAATTCTTCTGATTTCAAGGCTATTATTTGTCATGGCCATCTTATGCCTATTTGTTCCCATTTCAGCACTATCTGTCATTGTCAGTGGCCCTCCTCCATTGTTCACCTCCTGATGTGTATAGACAGCATTCTTATTCCCTCTCAGCCTTCATTGTACTGGGCTAAACAACCCAGCTATTTTAGACTCCCCTCATCTGATAGTTTTGCCATTCCTGTGTTTATGTTGATTTCTTTTTCTACAGTCTACAATGCAAATCAGGCTTTTTCAAGCATGGATGATCAAAGCTGTTCCAGATAAGCTCTCTCTAGTGCTCTGTATAATAGCATGCATGCTTCTAATTTCCACCCCATTCCTCAGTTTATCTTAGGATCATATCACATGGAGAGGGTAGGAAGGTCATAGTTGTGATGTGATCAACTTCACATACCAAAATTTCTTCCCCTCTGTTGTAGATTCTCTCTGTGTTAGAATCCAGTCCTCCTCTACATTATCATGAAACATTATGTATTCTTCCTTTCAAGAGGATAATGGACATATATTAAATCTTCTTTCATATATGTTTGTTTCTTCCTCATAAGCAAAGTGAATTTCAGATCTTTGACTTCAATGTCTACTTCAATGTCTACATATATGTGAATGACTTTCCCATAAGACCACATTAGTTACACTACCAAATGTATTCAGATATTGATCCTGTTCCAAGAAATGACAAGTGTTCAAGGTTACTCCCAAATTGAAGGCAAACCATGATGCACTGTAGACTTCCACTATAGCTGTATTTTTTTCATAGAAGTGGGAATTCTTTGTTATTACTTGGAACAATTTAACAAATCCATGCCTGAAATAATTCTTCAGATATCATGCAGGTATCCCAAAGATAAACTTGCAACTTAAATAAGACTAAAGGACAATATTTTTGTCTAGCTTCCTGTCATGGTTTAAGCCCAGCAGGTAACTCAGAACTATGCAGCTGCTTGCTCACTCCCCTCCCTTCCTCCCTCAGCTCCTGGAGGGACGGGGAGGAGACTTGAAAGAATATAACTCACATGGGTTGAGATAAGAGTAGTCAGGTAACTAAGCTATAACACAAAACCACTACGGCTACCACCAATAATAATAATGATAAGGGTAATAACAAGGGAAGGGAATACAACCACTCACCACCCACCGACCGATACCCAGCCTGACCCGAGCAGTAATTTAACCCTTCTGGGTAATTGCTGCCAGTTTATATAGTGGGCATGACATGCTGTGGTATGGGATATCTCTTTGGCTAGTTTGAGTTGGGTGTCCTGTCTGCTTCCTCCCAGCTTCCCCTCCTTCATGGCAGAGCATGAGACTCAGAAAGTCCTTTGTCAGAGTAAACATTACTGAGCAGCAACTGAAAACATCATTATCAGTGCTGTTCTCAGGCAGAAAGTCAAAAACACAGTGCTGCACCAGCTACTAAGGAGAAAAATGACTGCTACTGCTGAACCCAGGATACTTCAATTTCTCATTCAATACACACAGAGAAGAAACCCCTTTTTTTATTCTAAATAGAAGTTCTTGATTGTGTTTATATAAAACCAACAAAGAAGCATTAATATAAAATAATCTAAAACTGGAGCATTCCATATTCTGTATTCGACTCCTTTACTGCATGATACTGTGCTTGTCCAGACACTTTTCTATCTAAATGATAGCATATTTGAAGGAACAGTGCACACAATATGAGTGGAAAGGGTTTTGGTAGCAGAGAGTGTAGATCAAGGAGTGTCATGCGTGATGGCAACTACATTTACCCTCATGAACTGCTTAATTAGTTCAGAGTATTTAATCAGGGCAAGAAGTATATTTGTGTTTTCATAGTATCACTAAATGTTTTGTCTGGCATTTGGAAACATAATACAGCTGTAAGGTAATGGATGTTCAGAATCCTGACATGCCACTGGGTGAACCCAAAACCAGTTTGTTTTTTACACAGCTTGTAAAGTTCTTTGAATGTTGTGGGGTGTTTTAGTAGTGCAAAACACTCTTTAGAATCTTGTAAGGTAATCACTCCAGGGAAATGTTCCAATGCAGAAAATTTACATATGGAATTTCCATTAGAAGCATATGAGAGTTCAACATTTATACCTTTGAAAAATCTCCCACTGGGAGATGATCTCAATGCTTTTCCATCCATCTCTTTCTAAAGAAATCCAGAATGTTCTAAAAGGATCTGAATTGCACATTTCTAATCAAAGAGATGTGAATGAAGAAGTAGCAGAACATAAGTACAAAGTCTCTTCAGAAAGGTTTGGATCCATACATTATATAAGAGCTATCCTAAGAGGTGGCAGTTGACTGACATTGTTCTTGCTTTTTTCATCAACATGTATATAAAGAATATGCAATTCTCTGATAATAATTCAACACAGTGGTATTGTTTTGTACAATACATGCAGAAGGGATATATTTTTAAATCTATATCAACTTGCACTTTAGTTCTTCCTGACAGTGACAAATGGTATGATTTGCTTGTTTGCATGAGTGTGCTAGCTACTATCTATGCACAAAGGAAGAAATAGTTCCACAAAAGCAGAAGTACAGTCCAAGAACTCTCTTTCAGTGACATCTGAGCAAAATCAGGGTCTTCCAGAAGAGCTTCTTAGAGGACAGTAGCATAAGAATGTAAGCTAGAGGATAGTAGTGTAAAAATGTAAGCAAAAGAATTGATTGAAACATAAAGATAGGGCAAATGCAAAAGGATATTTGAAAAAATTCCGAAGTCTTTGTTCATAGCCATGTTGATTAAGTGCTTAAAAAAAAATGAACAAAAAATTTTAAGTCAAAATTGAGGGATCCGTGTTTTATTAGAAGGCATATTCAGTTTGAAATACAAAATGGAACTTGAAGGGACGTAAGCTTAGCTGAAATGTGGTGTTCACTTCATCTGTAATTTGCAAAATGTGAAAATTTGATTCATTTGCAACATTTATTTCAAGTTCTGTCTTTTTCTCTTGCACTGAGATTACCAGTGCAATGCTGTCTTTCATGACCACAAACCTAAATAAATAATTTTCATTTTTATAGGTTCTCAATCTAGTACAGTCCTATGTCACACTGAGAGTCCCCTTGTATGTCTCTTACGTCTTCCACTCTCCGGTGGGTGTAGGAGGCTGGCAGCATTTCGACTTACAGTCCGAGCTTCGTCTGACTTTTGTGTATGACACTGCCATCCTGTGGAAGGATGGGATCGGTAGCCCACCTGAAGCAGAGCTCCAAGGTGAGTGTTGGATTTCTTTGCATAGAACTCATAAGAGTTCTGTTACTAAGAGTATAATGTGCACAGAGTAGGATGATTTTTCAATAATTATAATACTAAAAAGTAGTAGTATATCACTTATTATCAGTTGCAAACCCTCTGTCATATCCTAGCATTCACAGTTCTCTGCTGGGGTGTTTAGGGTAAAGTTGACATCAGTTTTCTTTAGGGTAAAGTTGACATTGGTTTTGTTACAAAGAAATATAATTGTCTTGTTGAAGTACACCTGCAAATCCAAATATATTTATTTATACTCAGAACTTCAAGGTGCATTATGTATTCATATCCTGTTATCACACAAGATGCTTGCTCTTTAATGAAAAAAAAAAAAAAAAATCATTTTTTTCTGGCCATGAATGTACAATTTCAGAAACTTTTGATATTTTGAACACATTAGCTGTGAAACATTCAAAAGATATAGGAATAAGTAATGGGTATAATAGCCTACACGTTAGTGTATTAAACTGGGAAGCATTATTTAAATGTGATAGGTACTGTCAATAAGTGTGTGTGACTATAAGTAGTCACAAATCAAACTCTTGACATTACAGAATTTATCTTTGCAAAAAATTTTATTTTTTTAAAAAGAAGAGACATAAAGATATCTGTGAAAATGTATATTTAAACCTGTGATTGTATATGCTCCTTTGTTCTCTTTATGTAAATTTCTTTGGTACTCATCAACATTAAGCTAAAGTGTTCCATATCTGTCTCAGCCTATGGTAGAATACAGGCACCAGCTACAGTTATGTATGTATGCTTACACAGTTTCAGGACTCCATAAAACCATTCTTTGTTTCTACAAACCCTGTATATAAGCTACAGAAGTCATTACTATGTGATTTCTGTCCTCATGTTGAAAACAGTAAATGAAGGTGGCAAGGGGAATCTATAGTGCATGAAGAATGAAGCACGTCATGCTATGCCTAAAGAATAAGCCACATACCACAAATCATATGATGTACTAGACACTGACTAACAACCAAGTTTAATCCTCAGCTATGTGACACATCTATGCCACCATTTTCCTGTCTTTAATGCTTGATATTTTGTTTCTCTGTTTAAGGAACTGATGGCCAGCTTTTTGGAGATGCTGAGCACTGGCAGCTCTCTTTGACAATAGCTAGAACAAGACGTGATAAACATAGTGAGGCAGTGGAGGATAGACCCCCAACATACCCAAACTGATTTGGGCAGTATTTTCTCACTCTGCAGCCTTGTACAATAAGCATCTGTTTCTCTGGACAGGGAGGGGTTAACTACTCTCCAATTTATTTCCATGCCTCTGGACAGATATAATTGTTCTGTGTATATTCTACATATGACTGTAAAGCAGTCAAGGTCTTCTAAAGTCATTTTTCATAAATGTGTATATATTTCTGATGTACCAATAAATATATTTGGTAGAGATATTTTTATATGGATGCTATACATGCACATTGGTGATGGCATTAGGTTTCTGACATGTTCATGGAGGAACATTTCTCTTTCCTTCTTGCTCCTGGCAAGCAGAATGGTGGCACATCACTGGCCCTCTGTAAAGGAGCACTGGAAGAAACACCTGAACACTGAAGCTTTGCAGAACTCTAGAGAAAAAAAAAAGACTTGGCTGCAAACTACAGCAATAAACCTCCTCTGACCTATAACAAAGACTTTTTAACCTGAAATTAGGAAATATTAGGCCCATGTTTTGGGCCAGATTCATGCCAGAAATTGCAACGCAAAGTCTATCAGAATGAGTTTCACAGATTCAAGCACCCTCAAACAGATTGCCATGGAAGATACAAACAGCTGGTGGGTGATATCTTGAGATAATAGATAGGAAGGCACTGATAAAAAGTATCTCTGGAGCAGCTTTCATTGGTAGAAGTCAGCTTGAATACCTAGTGAAAACATAAGTATTCTTGCTTCTATAGAACCTGCTGGCAGCTTACCATGCTATTACTCAAACACAAGCACAGATTATGCTGTGGACTTTTGTCTACTGGAGTGGCTGTGTGGGTCCATGATAACATGTAAAACCATGACTTTGCAGGGAAGTTCAGTATGTGCTTTGGAAAGCTGAAGCATTGTGAAAACTCTAGGCCTCACTGTAAATTCTTGCTCAAGAAGAATCTTGAGTCAACCCAAAAGGCCACCTCCCAGATAATTTACATGACAAGGGGAAATTAAAGAGTGGGGTTGGTGTTTCACATAAATGTGATTTATTTGCCATCTGTAAGTGGAACAAAATTTGTAAATTGGTTTCTGCTGCCAGGTTCCCTCTACCCAACCAGCATGCGTATTAGTGAAGAGGGGCGCTTGGTTGTCAACTTCAAGACTGAAGCCCGATTTCATGGTCTGTTTGTGATGTCCCATCCTGGTAAGCTTAATCTACACTTTAACAGTACTATAAAAGCAAAGACACACCTCCATATTCACTTTTATTTCTGCTACTAATATCTGATTTTTTTTTTTTACGTACTCTTCTCTTCAGATGGGATTTTTCCCATCTGAAAATGGAAAGTAAGGGATTTCTTACTTGCTGTTGATGACTGCATTCTGATTGTCTAACTTAATGAAATATACATGAATCTGATGGAAAAAAGATAGTTCCACTTGATGAAAAACCTGGCTTATGAAAGATACAGACCTAGGCCATTGTGTTCACTAGGGATGTATAAGTGTATGTCTTTAATCCAAAAGCTGTGATTATTCACTTATGTTGCCCTGGGAATGTAGACAGTATTAAAATTTATTTGCTGACTTGAAACCTTTCTAAGTTATTTAGATCTTTTTCAGAGAGCAAGAAGTCGTCATGTATGAACATTGTATCACTCTGTTAATAAAACATTCTCACTGCCATTCAGTTAGTCATTTCTGAGGACCTGATCCGGCAATTTAATCTGTTTAAACCCCACTACCTTTATTCAGAATACAGACATAAATCTGAGCATGAATGCCAGCTATGAAAAGATTATCTAACTAAATAAAATCTGCAGAGCAATAATGAGAACTGAACAATAATGAGAAGGGACAAAATAATTTTAAGAACTCTCTTTTAGCTTAAGTCAGTTTCATTAACCTATGAAACTCCTTCATAGTGTTTCTGCTGTTTCTCAGCTGTCTTCTAGCCTGTTAGGTTTTGTCTTTCAGGCAGATCTGAAAGAGTTACATTACTTAGAGAAATTATTTTTTGTTCCCTGGGCTGACATTCCAAGTTTAAAACAGGAGGGATTATAGATCTTTGCCATTCCACTCTCACTGTTTTGCCTGTCTGTTAAATTTAATCTTCATACGCTTCTGGTTGCATAGCCCAAAAGCAACCGTTAATAAACACTTGAACAAGAATCAAGGAGGCCCAGCTGTGTTGACTGTAATTGATTTTGTTAGTTTCAGTTAATAGAACCCAGTGCCCTGTTAAAGGTATTAGCATCAACCATGGCATTATGGTTTATGAATTACTGGGAATGTTTTTCAGGCTCTGAGAGTTTTCAGTGAAACTCTAAAGGTGACAAATCTGTCTCTTGATATGTCTCTAGCTTCATCTGTAACATCCATGGTTATGTCTACTGACCACCCGGGCCTGACATTTAGCCTCAGCCTCACCCGAAGTGAGACAACGTACAACCAGCCAGTACAGCAGTGGAGCTTTGTTTCAGATTTTGCGGTAAAACCTCAGCCTTCTCTCTGTTTTCTGTTGCCTCAGCCTGTTGGGATGTTGCTGGAACACCTATCTCTCTCTCTCACTTCAGGTCCGAGACTATTCTGGAACATACACGGTGAAGCTGTTAGCTTGTATCACTGCTCCACATCAGGAGTACAGCCTACCAGTGGTCTGCAACCCTAGAGACCCGATCACATTTGATCTGGATATCCGATTCCAGCAGGTACTATCCCAGTGATACCTTTGTCATGTTTACTTTTCAGTTAGATCCCCAAACTGTCTTTGTGGCCTTGTAATAATAGTGCTAGAAACTGAATCTACTTTCTTATAAACAAACTGATTCCTAAATTGGTGGGACAGCACACACTCCTCCCCTGCTATGTAACCAGTTCTACCCAAGTGGGAAAGGGTCATGTATTAGCCGATAGGAAGCTCATTGACATTGGTCTGGGGGACAAGCTGCTCTGATATGAACTAAACTGTGGGAATTCTTTACTTATCTCTTGGCTTTGGTATGACATAGATTTATCAGATAATTAGGAAAATATAAAACTGTTATCAGAAGGTTTTCATCTGATACAGAGATCAGAGCTATATCTCTGGTATTAAAAGTTGAAACTCCAGAGGAGGATTCATTCAGTCCTAAGGTAGGACTTCTTCACTGACTACAGAGGAAGTGTAGGTGGCTAACACTGGTCTCAGAAGTGACACAAATCCCACCCATAGCAGTATAGATCACATGGCAACATGGGAACTAGCAAACAGCATACCTTTCATGAAGCCCAGCTGTAAAGTTCTGTAGCTAAGAAGAAAATATGGAGAAATGGATTATGCTGTAGAAATCACTGACTGAAAAGAAAATTTGGGGGTTAATGTTGGTAAACAGAACATAAACTGCCACTTTAAAGTGTTATAATAGGGTTAGTGTGATCTTGGGATGTGTAAGGGGGAAGTTATTTCTGGTTTTTGGAGCCAATACAGCTAACACTGGAACAGTGTGGCTGTGGTTTCATGCTCATTAATAGTGTAGATGTATGCTATTAAATCGTCTTACAGTGCATAATCCTATCCAGATCAGCCAGGGATACATCACTTTTCTGTTGAATTAACCAGAATACGCTAAGGAATGTATGCAGTATTTATGCTTTTATTTGGCATTATGCGAGCTATGGGAGAACATGATTCCCAATATGACATTAAGTCTGAGTGAAGCAGAGAGATGACACATGGTCTGACATGAAACCTGACTTCTCAGAGCTAACCAGCAAAGCACTTTAAAAAACTTTGCATGGAGGGGGTGAGGGGATTTAAACCAGTTCAGCGCTTAAGCTTTTCTTTGGCATTTCTAATCTGCTTCTAGGAACTCTAAAGTAGTTCACAGCAGTGCTAAACCACAGCTTGTGTCTGGTCCTGGTATAAAGATGATGACAAAGAAAATTCAGAAATCTGCAAAAATCATTGCAAAATGAGTGAGGTAGGAGAGACCTAACTTTTACCTGGAAGAAGCCTAAGGGACTGACAAAGAAGCTGTGGGACTGTTCAAGCTGTTCAATAGCCAGAACCCCAGACATTTAGAAGAAAGGATTACAAGAGAATGGAAATGATGTATTTTTAACCATTCTTTCTGTGAAAAGGCTAGGGGAGTAGGGTTCTTCTTTCTAAGGAATAGCAATGGGTTTATAAAAGTATTTCACCTATTCATTCTTCTTGCCAAATCCTGTTGCTTTGTTAGCCTGGGGACTCCATTGTGAAAAAGAGATTTGAAGAATAAATGTGTCAGATGTAGAACTTGCAGAAGTAGTTCATGTTGGTATTGTTATATCTTATTCCATCAGCCCCTTGTCCATGAGCCAGCAATAATGTTTTCTTTACTGTTTTCCTTCCTTCCTTTCCACGCACATATACATCTATATTCCTAAATACACACGTTAGCATTTTTTTATTTGTTTAGCAGCCTCTTGCTCTTTTTTTATTTTTTTGGAAAATGTGTGTCTTCCATATTGTTTCCTCAGGTACACTGCATCATTTCGAACTCTGTGCTCTCTCCAGTTCTGTTCACTGTACCCTTTCCCTTTTTTTTTTTTTTTGCCATGTTGCTGTATAGTTTGCCTTCTAGCTTGCTATATGGCCTAATGAGAACCTGCTGATGGTGGTATTGATTTATTTTATTCTTGTAATGTAATCAAGGAAGAACCATAGGTAACTGTGTCAAATGTGTCAAGATAAATAATAGCATAAAAAGGTGTTCAAAGGGTTTGGTGCATTTTCACGTGCATGGTCTGATATCCTGCAGCACATCAGAAGAACTCATACTTGCAAATAAATCCTTAGCGATTTATACTTTCAAATAATTGGCAGAGGATCAGAAGCAGAGGCGGGACTTGGGTGTAAGAAACAAAAAACGGCAGAGAAAATAGTCTGTGATGAGTCACAGGCAGGCAAGTTATTGAGGGAAATATTTTCCTGATGTTACCCCCACACATAAGTTACCTTAGGCACCTCCTTGGCTGGGATTTGGAAAAATGTGATGGGAAGAAACAAACCTAGAATCCTATCAAATATCAGAGGTAGGTAACCCAAAGGTTGCATGTATATTAAAAATATACCAATCTATGTCTAGTACAAAAAAATCTTTTTGGTTAAAGTATAATGTTGCATGTTGATGTGGGGAGCTGAAAAGTAAATGTACATTAAGAGAAGATCATGCTATGTTTTAGAAGTCATTAAAGAATACTTGTTGAAGAGCCTTATGCTGTTGTGTTTTAGGTCAGTGACCCAGTGGCTGCTGAGTTCAGCTTGAACACCCAGATGTTCCTTCTCTCCAAAAAGACGCTGTGGCTATCAGATGGCTCAATGGGTTTTGGGCAAGAAAGTGATGTTGCTTTCTCAGAAGGTATTACTATGCACAAATCTTAGCAAAGCTGCACTGAAACTAATGTCTGAGTGGTACTGGTGCCACTTCTCAAAATCTGAGCACTTTGTAAACATTGTCTGATATTAAGAACACTACTAGTTGATAAGTGAATATTACACAGTTGTTTTTTTTTCTGTGGATGAGTGTACTGGGTATGGCTCAGATAGTTTAACTTTCCTAATAGCAGCCACTATGGTGCTGTACTTCACATCTGTTTCCAGAACAGTATTAATAACATGCAAGTGTTTTGGCTACTACTGAACAAAGTTTGTACAGCATCAAGACTTTCTCCCTTCTCCCTGTCCTCCACTGAGTAGGTTGGGGGCGGGAAGATAGATTTCACCTGACACATTTATCAGTGGATTTGCGTCAATCCTTTGTTTTCCTCCTGTGCCTCTTTTGTCTGTTTATTACTGTGCCAACACCTTGAATACATTACTGTCTTTTGTGATGTATATGCACAGACTCTTGAACAGCAGGTACCTGGTTTCTCTTTCTTAAAGTGCATGGTTGCTCCAAATTGTAAAAGCAATGTGGCGTTTCTTCTTTCCTACTCCAGAATTTCAACCTTGCTAACCACTTTCTGTCATATGTATCTGACTGTTGCACACAATATCCTTTTTCTGCCTGCATAACAATGACCCAGGTCATTTGTACAGGTCTGGCAAGCATGCCTTAAACATTATTAGACAACTGAAATACAATTGCGCGGTAAGAAACCAAGTCTCAGGTAATGTCTGTGTGACTGTTCGTAATGTTCATTTCACTTCTACAGTATGCCAGTCTGACCAAGTATAAGTAAAACCTTATGCAGCCTGAACAGGATTCTACTGACACTGAAAATGACACCTCTTTAAGAAGTGCCAGAATTGTCAGGAGGCCAAAACCTACACCCTGGTTTGGTGCAGAGGAGTTTCTTTAGGTCACTTTTTGAGGGAAGAACCCAGTATAGCCCAGAATTAAAACAGACCCTGAACTGGCTGAGGTTATAGCAACAGCAGGTGACCTCCTACTGCTATTTTATGGCTCAGAGTACATGGAAGAGCATGCTTTCTGATCATGACCTTTGAAAACACAGAGGAAGCTGGGTAGCAAGGTGTCTGTCGATAAAGTCATATTACACTGCACTGAATTTCTTGCTAGGCTTATTAGCTTAGCCTCTGTACTGCGCTGTATGTTCCAGTGTAATAGAATGTAAACTATGTGCACTGTTCACAGGTGATATCATATATGGCCGGGTGATGGTGGATCCAGTGCAGAATTTGGGTGATTCCTTCTACTGTAGCATCGAGAAGGTTTTCCTATGCACAGGAGCTGATGGATATGTACCCAAATATAATCCATCCAACACTGAATATGGGTGCCTTGCTGATTCTCCATCCCTTCTGCACAGGTTTAAGATTGTGGTAAGTGTTTTAATTCTGGGAGGATGCACTTTTTTTTTTTTTTCCCCCCTTATTTTTTTATCCAAAACCAACTGTTCTTTAAAATGTTCTCCATGGCAACAAATTTTGGGCTCAAACTCCAGGATAACATGAACTGGTGGAGTATCTTGCCTTTCTCGCTCCTGGTTCTACTCTATCTTTCTGGGGACTCATTTAAGAGTTTGACCTAAATTAGAATTCCAAGACAGCTTTCTCTCTGCATTGTCTATACCTATTGACCATGGATGGAGTCTTAGGAGACATGCAAGTTAAGGACTGGAATTTTTTTTATATTAGCCATTAAAAATTTAATGTATAATTTAGACATCCGATTTGCCTCTGTAATCAATAGGGAAAGAGAGATACCTCCAATGATGGCTTAGAATATCTGAGATTATTTCCCTTCTGAAAATAGAGTAAATCTAAATTACTACAGATCTGATGCTCTACTTTTGGAAATTTAACTTGAAGTAAGATGATTATTTAATTGTCTAAACTGATTTATATGAGTATCTGTTAATAGAAATTACAGTTAGCTTCTTTAAACTGGGAAATAGACTTGTTACTGTATTTTTTTTTCAGACAACATGGATATATCTTTTTTATTTTAGAAATGTTACTATAATTGTTCTGTAGTGTATCCCCTTTTATTTCAATAAAAAAAACATTCAGGCAAAAGATTAAATAGAAGTCAGTACAAGTCAGGTGTGACCACAGCTTCTCATGTCTTTTCTCTTGATATTACAATGGATTGCATAAAACAATTTATACATTGTGTATAAATATTAGAACTTGAAGATGTAAACTAGAATAAATAAATCTTTTTTTTACAAACTTCATTTTTCCCTCCATGGCTATGTAGGACAAAGCTCAGCCGGAGACACAAGCCACAAGCTTTGGAAATGTGCTTTTTAATGCAAAACTTGCAATAGATGATCCTGAAGCAATTCCATTAGTTAAACAGCCAGGCTCTGATGGATTTAAAGTAGACTCAACTCCTCTATTTCAGGTATGATTTCTATAGCTTACTGGCAAGAGCACTGTACCAAGAAAGAAACAATTGCACAAGAAGTGTTGTCAACAGTAAGTCATATTGAAGCCAGTAGATTTATTCTGATTCCAGTGACAGTCAAACAGGATTATAAATGCCTAAAAATTTCTGGATATAAAATGTGGAGCATTTATTAAGAGATTTCTGTGGGAATACTATGTTTTCCCCTTGCTTAACTCCACATTCTAACCAGAAATTATACAAATTATTCTTATGTATTTCTTTTAAGAACTTGAAAAATTTCTTGTTACACAGCGCTGTTTTATTGTGTCCAATCTCACTTGTCAAAGATAAAAAGGAAAGGAATCATAGGCATTTATAAAGAATTGAATAAAATTATAGTTATTGCTCAGCATTTTCTATGTAATCTTTTCCTTGCAAATTTGCCCATCATGAAACATCTAAGCACTGGAAATCCTAGAAACTGACAACTAAAGAGTAAAACTATTTAATTAGATATAATCCTTCAGCTGTGTGCATTCATCCCTTTGATCAGTGTAACCCAGTCAGGAATTATTTCTTTATTTGTCTCTTAGGTATTTGCAAAGCTACATGCAAAACTCAAGTGTATGAATTAGTAGAAAAAATACTGAGTCTTCAGCTAAGCTAAATTAGACTTTAGAAGACTTTAATGCCACTCCTGCCACTTCAGTATTAAAGGTCCTGTTGCAAGCAATGAAATATTTAAGAGAACAACATATTTAACAGTAGAAAAAGGGTTTTATAACTCGCCCCCATGAAAATTAAATATCTTTTTTATTATATGAAGATTCCATTTCCAAATCCAGTGGGTTTTGGCCCTTATTCTGTCAAAAGAATGTAAATTTGAAGAAACAGCCATATGTCCTGAAAAAGGCTTGGCAAAACCAAGAGTAAGATAGAAAATGTGTTATTCATCACAATGACAGAACTTAGCTGCAGCCACTGAAATTATCAGAAAGTTGCTTTAAGACTATTCAAACAATCCTACTGGACCTTGTGGAAGCCAAATTTATTATGTATTCTGGAAAAAGAAGACAAATTTGAGAAAGAGAACATAATCTAATGCAGATTGCATGCAGTCACACAATGGATGAGGTTGTCAAGGACCTCTGGAGATTCTGTTCTATCCTTCTGCTTAGAGCCAGTTGCTCATGTCTGTGACCAGTTGGATTTTTAATAACTCCAAGGGTGAAGACTCCACAGCTTCCCTGTTGCAATATTCGATCATCCTGACAATTTAAAATTCTTTCTTGTGTTCAAACAGAACTAGAGACACAGCCAGGGCCTAGTCAGGTAACAATTAGGCCTGGAATGTTGCTTTGTGGACTGCCTACAGTTGAGGTTCTTTTGATGACCATTGGTACTAACAGTACCAAAAAAATGCCAAGGCTACACCTCTTCAACTGGACCTGATAGCCATAGGGTCTGGCCATGGAGAGAAATGGAAACTACCCCCTCTTAAAATTTTTGCAGAAAACATGACTCCTCTGGTGTACATTGGCACATAGTGGGGGACTTATCTGTGTGTGATTTTGAAAGTACTTGTCCAGGAAATCAGTTCAGAACAGTGATTGATTTCCTCTGTATATAGAATCATAGAATCATAGAATAGTTAGGGTTGGAAAGGACCTTAACATCACCTAGTGCCAACCCCCCTGCCATGGGCAGGGATACCTCCCACTAATCCATGTCACCCAAGGCTAGGCCGAATAGTGCTGTCTGATTGTGTCTGTGTGTGTTAAATACAAAACATTTTGTCTTTCTAGGTGTCTTTGGGTAGGGAGTGGTATGTCCATACAATCTACACTGTACGTTCAAAAGAGAATGCTAACCGTGGAATTGGCAAAAGAAGTGTGGAGCACCAGTACCACTCACTCTTGAGTGGTGGGACCTCAGGACTATCCACACAGAGACGTCAGAAAAGGGGAGCTGAACAGGATCAAGAACTTGCAAAGGACATTGGAGTAGAAAACAGCCGAGGAACAAACATACAGCACATAGCACTAGATCGCACCAACGAGAAACAGGTCCCTCAAGGGGAGGTTGCAGTCAATGGTGTTCTCCCCAGGGAACTGAATAGCCAAAGTGCTGGGGTCAGTGTAGTCACAATCATTGGTGGAGTTGCTGCCATTGTCCTTGCCATCTGCTTAATTGCAATCATTGTTTTGCTGCTAAAATGGAAACAAAATTCTGAGAAGAAGGAAGCCAGAAAGGAGCCAGGTAGCAATGAACCAATGATGCTGCCATATAATTACACCAGTGACAGCTCAGAGGTTTGACTCCAAGATGGCAGGATTCAAGCCAAAGTCTCCAGTGTGCCTCAAAAAGAACTTGAACTGCACTTTGCTTGCAGCAGATTGTGGTGACTCATGAGGAATGAAGAGTTTCTATGCTTCTAGGTGTACCTGAATTTTTTTATCCTGAACTCTTGCTGCCATCATCAGCAATAGAAGAATCTATACCAAACCTCCCACTATGCAAAAAGGGTCACCCTGACGTCCCTATATCATGCACTAATCCAAAGTAGCATTTCAAGGAACTGCATTGTAAGGGAGAGATTTTTTTTGTTTCATTTTTGTGTTTTCTGACATTTCAGAACAGTAGATGAAGCTATCTAAAGGTGCTATATATCCTGTCTGCAATAAGAGAGGAAATCTGTTTCTTCGGAAACACAAAATACTTGAGAGGATAAAATATTACACTCTTCAGTTAAATTTTGTGCTGTTTTTTAGAAAGAACACAGTATCTACAGTGAAAGGTGGTGAAATGCCTTAGGCATGAGTCCTCCCTCCTATATGGTTCTGACTTCACTTAAGCTATACCTGTGATTTGTTTTTACTTTTTTTTTTTTACTTATGTGTAACTGAACCTTTTCAAAAGAGAGGTAGATGAGACAGCATAACATTATAAACAGTTGCATGTCGAAGGAGATACAATACATACTCTTTTCTGCAAATTCATATTCAGCTATTTAATCAAGATTTTTTTTCCCCTTATTTATGCTTATATAAAGCCAAAGAATGCAACAGATCCAGAAAGAAAATAGCTTTCCACAGACACTGGATGTTTATGTCCTTTTAAGTTTATAATGGATCATGGAGGTATTGTAAGGTAAATTATATTTTTTAGTGCATATCCACTGCCGGGAAATGCAAGCATTAGTATTTCAGTACCTAGAGAAGATGACAGAGTTAGATTCAAAATGCAGAGGACAAGGTTCTACCTGAATTGAGCCTAGAAATCATTATAATGGATCCAGCATATCATTGTCAATAGCCATATGAAATGGCAACAAAGCAAAGAAAAAAAAAAACAAAACCATTTGATTGAATCAAGTAATATTTATTTCTGTATAATCATGGCACATCTTGACAAATGTCCTGGGTCATTGTTGGGCATTTTTTAACTAGTGACTACTTTTGCAAAATAATTCTAATTTTCTGTTGGAGATATTGATGTAGGTAACATGACAGCATGATGTTCTGATCCAGAGGTTTGGATCAGAAGTGTCCCACGTCATTTCTTAGCCAAACAGGACTTATTCTTTCCCAGAGATATTCTGCCAAATATTTGGCTATGAAAGCTGTGTAACTTTTAGGACAGACTGTAACATTTTTCACAATAGTGTTATATACAAATAAGCCCTTTCAAGTAACAGAATCAGAGAACCATAGAATGGGTTGGGTTCAAAGGGACCTTAAAGATCATGTAGTTCCAGCCCCTCTACCACAGCAGGGACACCTCCCACTAGACCAGGTTGCTCAAAGCCCCATCCAACCTGGACTTGAGCACTTCCAGGATATGACATCCACTAATTCTCTGGCAACCTGTTCCAGTGTCTCACCTCCCTCACAGTAAACAGCTTCATAATATCTAATCTGAGTCTACCCTCTTCCAGTTTAAAGCCATTCCCCCTTGTCCTTTCAATACATGTCCTTGTAAAAATACCCTCTGCAGATTTCTTGTAGGCACTCTTTAGGCACTGGAAAGCCCATGTTTTTCTGATGTTGGGGACCCCAGAGGTGAACAAAGTACTCCAGGTGGGCTCTTATGAGAGCCAAGAAGAGGGGGACCTCCCTCAACCTGCTGGTCACACTCTTTTTGATTCAGCCCAGGATATGGTTGACTTTCTGGGCTGTGATCACACACTGACAGGTCATGTTCAGTTTCTTATTAACCAACACTCCCAGTGTCTTCTCCTCAGGCCTGTTCTCAATGTATCTCGGATCAGCCTGTATTTGTGCTTGGAATTGCCCCAACTCAGGTGCAGGACCTCGGTCTTGTTGAACTTCATGAGGTTGACCTCATTGGTTGAACTCTCAAGCTTGTCAAGATCCATCTGGATGGCATCCCTTGCCTCCAGCATGTCGACCACACTGCACAACCTGATGTCATTGGCAAACTTGCTCGATCCCACTGTCCATGTCACTGACAAAGGTGTTACAGTGCCTGAGTCAATGGAGTTGTCAAATGAGTTAGTTAAGCTATAGGAATGATATAAATTCTGAATCATGCTGTTGAGACTCTTGCTAAAATACCTGTTGCCTTCCATCACTTTATGGTGGTTGGTGCAAGCAGCCCCCAAACTGTCTTCAGCTGCAATACACTTGGTCTTTGGTATTCTGAGGATCATGCAGCAGAGATCTGTGGTAACTGAGCAAGATCCAACATAAAAGCAGCCTGCCTGCGAGCACACAATGCTGCCTCTGAACTAAACAATCCATTCAAAAGGTTTTCTAGGCTGTCTGTGGTGCTCTGTCAGCACAGATAGACCTAAACTAATAATTCTGCACAATCAACCACTGAGCCATAAAGACTCAGAACCATTGAGGTCTACTACTTAGGAATATCTGTGTTAAGATGGTGCACTATGAATATGTTCACAGAGGGATTCGCACTGACACCTTTTTTTGCTCTGCATTTATATTGTTATGACTTCATTCATTTAACAAGATTTCATCAGGTTTTCACCAAGTGAATCTGGTCAGAATCTGTCCTATAGTTTCTAAGTTTTCTGAAGGTTGTGATTCAGACTGCTCAACTGAAGGATGTTTGCAGCAACCTAAGGGTCAAACTCCGTTACTAAAGTCATGCAGTCATCTTTTATTTTAATTAATCTGAGCTCTAGCCTGAAACAATTATCCTCAAGACATGCCCCATGCACCTTTCCCAAATCACCTGATATTAATTTACCCCTTTAATGAAGTTCCTCATGTTGTGATCCATGTATTATGTGTGCAAGATTGATCAAAGATTTAACCCACAAATATGTTTTCTATTTAAAGTTCACCACTAAGTTGTGTATGTACCATAAGATCAGATTTGCCTTTGTGCCTATATGTGAAATTACTATGATAATAAGAAATGCAGAATTCACCTCCTAGGACCTGCATGTTGGGGTAACAGCAGTCAAAGATTCTACAGCAAATAGGACACATGTAAATAATAGAACATTTTAATATTTATAAAATGCCTGTTTTGTATAAGTAGAGAAGATCTTTTGAAAAATATATATGGAAAACACAGAAATCAGGTGTTTATCAGTAGAGCTATTTTCCTGCTTTTGAATTTTAACAGTCAAGTATCACGAAAGTTTCTTGCAGGCAAAATCTTTTTTTAATTATTATTTCTTTGCATAAAGATCACATCAAAACCCATGTGTTCTATAAGCCAAACATTTAGCTTGGCAAATAACTTGATCACTGCTTTGTATAACATTCGAGGAGAACTCTGTAAAATGCTTTAGCCGATGGGGATTATCAGACGAATTCCAACAGTATAGACAATAATAGAGCAAACTGGTAATAGCAAAGAAAATCACAAAGAAAACACTGAAAAGCTGGACGAGCATGAGTAAGATTCGAGTCAGATATTGACGTCCTTTGCCTGGGAAAAAAAATCCAAATGTTTTCAGGGAGACCTGCCAGATTTGTCCCATTCTTAAGAAACTGGATTTCTTACAATTCAGTGAACTATAAATACATCTATACCAGCATGCCTTTCTTCTTATGGCTTCAAGATTTTAGATTTCAGCAAGACGTTTTTGAGGCTTATTAACATTTTCCCTTCTACTTAACAAGTGGCCTTGTTTATACTAACCTGAATAAGTGCCTCATGCCCAGTTATGTGCACAAATATGTTAATATTTATCTATCCATGCAATAAACTGAGTATATTTTATATATATATATTTAATCTATTTCCAGATTATGTATTCAATCCTCTTTTCCCTGGAGATGCTTATTCTGCTAGCAGTAATACAGATTGTTAAGCCATTTATACAATAACTATTTAAATTTGTCAGAAATCTTTCCATGCATATTTATTTGGAACATTTTTTTTTGCTTATGTCTATGGCTGTGATATTTGGCATTTGTATCAGGACAAAATAAAACTACTTTTGTTTGGTTACTGATGTAAGATTTCTGTATGAATATCACATTGTCGAAGGGGACCAGTAATGCAGGGTTCAGAAAAACTAATTTGTCACAGTGATGGAAGAACATAAACTTACTACTACGTTTGCAATAAATCTCACTGCTTTACTCCTGAACTGGTTGTTTTCTGGTCATCAGGTGTTCAGCAGGGGGGTTGTTTTCATTCATTGTGATTGCAGCCATGGCTCAGAGAAGGATTTTTCTTTAAATTCTAGAACATCAGAAATCTCCTGATGTCTGCAAGTCCTTTGTAGGGTGGATTGTCACATTCCTGTGTCCTGGCAGGGTTTCTTGCACCGGACTCACTGACAAGTGAAGGCAAGCCTGCAGGAAGCAGTTCTCTTGTTCCTGCAGTGCTCATGTTGCTGTCAATTTTTGTTTCTGTCAGCTCATTAGACTTTTTTTTTTCCCTGGCAAATGGTGCAGAACGGTGAGAGAGCATCACTGCTCAGGAGGGCCCAACAGGCTGTTCAGGAGGTGATAAAAAGGGCAACAGAGGTGGAGAAGTTGCACTCTGCGCAAGGGAGAAGTTGGACTTCCCGGGCCTTACTCTCAGGGATGATGCATTTGAGAGGCTGATGGTGAGAAGCTGGGAAATGGGAAGTAAAGACAATGCCCTTGTGGATATCTGCTAGCAATCATTACTTAGCAAGGTCTCCTGGGCCTGAGCTTTTTGAGGACTTCCGGAACCATGAGAGCTGCTCACATTAAAAGAACCACCTTTTGATAGCAGAGGTGCAGCAATTCCATCATGCCAATGGAAGTCAAGCACATGTGGCAGGAGAGCAGCCTGGAAATCCTCCTGCAGCTGGGTGGGAAAAGAAATTGTATCCCAGAAATTGTATGCTCCCTAGAAGCAAGACTGAGCTTCCCAGAAGTCTACTGGGCTGTGGCTCACACATGGAGGGAGGCTTCACGAGAGACCAAAGCTCAACTAGAGATGAAAGTGGTCAGTGTTCCATCAGACAAAAACAGAAGCCTTTTAGAAGTATGGAACTAGATGATCTTAATGTCCTTTCCAACCCTAACTATTCTATGATTTTAAGTGGAGGCCTATGGGAAGTCTCGGACAATACTTAATGAAGATGGCCACTAAAAACTAGGGATGAAGAAAAAGACAGAGGCATTTAATACTTGTGCTTTGCATCTGTCTTCAATGTGCATGGTAGGCGTGGGGCTCCCTGGTCCTGTGAGTCAGAAGACCATGCCTGCAGGAGCCGTGACTTTCCGTTGGTGGACAGTGAAGTACATTGGAGCAGACCTTGGCGCTGGGGCTGGACATGGACATACTGGGGTGAACCCCACATTGCTCTGCCCCACCTGGGCCCCCAGGTTCCAGAACTGAGGTCACCATGGTGTTCTGTTCTAAACTGTTGCTGATCCGGCAACAGCCTCAGTGCCTGCAGGGTTGGTGCTGTTTGTAGCAGCACCAGTGGCACTAGGGGTGCTTTTCTCTTGCAGAGGAGCACTCTGATTTTGAGCTCCACAAGCTTTCTGTTTACTGATCCTCTCCCGGAAATGTAAGGATGGGCCAGTGGCTCTGCTGCTGTGGGTTCAGGTGGGTTCCCCCATGGCTCGGGGACATGCTGGTATACCTGCACCCAAAAGCAGCTGCCTTGCTCATGCCCGATGGCATCTGCCCTGCAGGGATAACCCTGACCCCAAGCAGCAGAGCATGCTTAACCAGGCATTGCTCAAGCTGCTGCTGCGGAAGTGTGTGCGGCTGAGCCAGGGCCGTGGCCACAGGAAGAAGAGGGACCTCCTCCTCTTCAGGGACTTCGTGGTCATCAACAAGACCAAATACTGACAGAACCCATCTGCCTTTCCTCCCAAGCCCTGGCCCTGGCACCAGGGTACCCGAGCAGGGATAGCCAAGGAGCAGCCCCAGGCCTCCGACACCCTGCTGCTGGATGCACCCATGGCTGTGGCAATAGGAGGCGGATGTTAGAAGTGAGCCAGCAGGCTCAGGCACCTCCAGCTCACTCCCTGCTGCTCCTCTTTGCAGACATGGCAGCACCCCAAGCGCACTGCTCTGCCTAGCCCTGGGCCTGTTCCAGCTGCGGAGTGGCAGGAAGGGCTCCACTGGGGATGCTGCTGAGGAGAAGGAGGAAGGGAAAGTTGTCAGTTCCGTGGTCTTCCTCTGGCCCTGTGGCTCCTGTGTCATTACCTTCTGGTGAGTCCCCATGCAATGTCCCATGAGAGTGGTGGGCAGCACCTCTGTCCTGCCCCACGGGGCATCATACGCTGGGGCACAGAGGGCACTCAGGCTGTTTCTGCTCTCTTTTGGCAGCTCCTGGGCAGTGAAGGAGCTCTGGCTCAATGCTCTCCTTTGAGTAAGCCCTGACTAGCACTGAAGTACAGGGCACAGGGTAGCCTGTGCTCCCATCATGGGGGAATGCTCCATGGCTGCCATACAAATGATAATGGAACACCTCTGCTGGACTTGGCAGAGGTGCCCCAGAGCTTGCAGGCACAGCTGTTCCCACAGTTGCAGGCAGGAGTCCCCACTGCTGAGCAGTCACAGATGCCAGAGCTGCTTCATCCAGCTGTGTCAATCCAACTCCTGCCCAGCCCCATCCTCACCACTCCTGCTGCTCCCATTCCACTGCTGGGTGGTGCCAGCTATTCCAGGCAGCATGGAAGTGCCCCCCAGGCTGGCAGCAGAGGGAAGAACTGGCTTGGGTCTCACGCAGCTCTTTCTCTGCCCCTTCCCCATGCACAGACCACCAGGAGTGCAAGGAGCCCGGGTGACGCACCTGCCATCCATCTGGCTTGTGCTGAAGGAGCTGAGGGGCCACAATGCTGTGAGTGTCCCTCCTGCCTCTGCTCTGCCCCCATGGGCTGCCCCAGCCCAGCATCAGCTGCATCGCTCCTCACCTTCTGCTCTTTTCTACTTGCCCATGCAACAACACTGGATGCCAACAGCCTGGAGAAGCTGCTCCAGCGCCAGGCTCAAGTCAGGGTCACTTGAGGCGCAATCCTCACCTCTCATACATGGCCAGGGGCTGATGCAGATCTCTTGGGTCCCTTTCTTGTGATGGGCTGCTTGGTGAGTGCAGTCCATTTCTTGCAAGGCTTGTGCCAAGCAGCTGCCACTTCCCCTCTCTTCTGGCAGTGACGGAGGACGTGGCCACGTGGATGGCGAGTTTGGAGAGGACATGGGGCATGATGGCCTTTCTCTCCTGCTCTTGCAGGTGGCCATGCCTGCTGTGATGGGGCTGCCACTGCCCTTCCCATGGGTCATGTTCATCCTCATCGCTGGGCAGCAGGAGAGAGCTGAGGCCCAGGGTCCCTCAGTCCCAAAAAAATGCAGCCCCTCCTGTGGCATCGACAGCGGGGAGACAGCAAGGAGGGAGTCTGGGAGCGCTGTCCTGGTACTTCTCCTCCACGGCTCTTTGCTCTGATTCCCCGGGCAGCAGGCAGATCCCGCAGGAGCAGCATGAGGCTGCCCTGGCCATTTGCACGGCCAGGGACCTCAGCTGCACCAGAGGCGCTGGGACCATCAGGCTCTGCTTGCACAGGAGCTCTCATTGGCTACCCCCTGGCAGAACTCTGCAGCCAGGACGGTAAGCTGTCCCAACCCATTCAGGTAAGACAGCCTGGACAGGGGTTCTCCATCCCATCCCATCCTGCTGGCATCTTCAGAGAGGGGCTGTTCCAAGCACCCACATCACGGTCTGTCTCCAGCCCAGCAACTCTCCTGATCTGTGCCCTCAGGACCTGCTGGCGCTGCTCAAGGAGCATGGGCCATCCACGGAGGGGATCTTCCAGCTGTCAGCCAGTGAGTGTGCCACTTGCCAGGTCAGGGAGGCCCTCAATAGTGTGGTGGAGGTCCATCTCAAAAGCCAGCCTCTGCTGCTGCTGGCTGTACTCTTGAGGGTGAGCCCTGCTGACACAGAGCCCTGCAGCTCCCTGCTATCTTGGTGCTGAAGGGCACCTGCGGGAGAACAAGCAGAAACCCAGCCGCCTGCTCATGAGCCAGAGGGCTGGGGATGCTGCAGGTGCTGCTGGGGGACAATGGCCAAAGCCTCACATGGAGCCCTTGGCACTGCAGGACTTCCTCTGGAAGATACCCTCCAAGCTCCTCGATGGCCGGCTTTACAAGGAGTGGATGAGCGCCATGCAGAAGACCAGCAGGCAGGAGAGGCTGGCAGCACTGAGAGAGTAAGTGTGGCAGCAGCCTATAGGGACAGGCACAGGCTAGGACTCATCTGCAAAGCAATGGCCTGCCTGAAATAGCCATGGTTTCTGCAGGTCACCTCTGGCTTCTGTGGTGTTTTGGTCTGGGGGAAAAAGGGCACAGGGAAGCATTTCTCTCCATGGAGCATTTCCCACAGGGGCCTCTGTGAGAAGGGCAGGGATGGAGAGGTGGCCATTCAGCAAAGGCAGTCCCTCTGCCTGGGAGACCTGTGTTGGCAACATTGATTTGATTAATGCTACACTCCCATTCAATCAGGGTGGCCAGCAAGTTACCTGATGCCAACCTGCTCCTGCTGTGGCACTTGCTGTGTCTGCTCAAGGACATCTCCAAGAACGTGGGCATGAGCAAGATGACAGCTGGGAACCTGGCCATCTGCATGGGGCCAAACCTCCTGAGCCCACTCCAGGAGCTGCCCCTGGATGTCCTGGCACAGGAGACGGCCAAGGTATGCTGCGTTCACTGCCCGCCTACAGGCTCCCCAGCCCACTCCAGCTTTGCTGTTTAGAGGGTCCTGGCTGTCTCCTCCCATCAGCAAAGCTGTGGGGCAGCAGCCAGGAAGAGCAGCCCCAGGGCTGCAGTTTCCTACACAGAAGCGTGTGTCTGGCTGGAAAAGGCTGTTTGAGCCCTTCTCAGGCCCCTAGGTGAAAGCAATGCTTTGCTGTGTGCAGGTGACCCAGCTTGTGCAGTTCCTCATTGAAGAGCAGGAGGAACTCCTTGAGCAGGAGGTGGCCAGGCTGGCCCGCGAGGGGGATGAGGAGCCTCCAGCACCGCCAGCAGAGAGAGAAACAGCAGAGGTTTGTGAAGTGCACAAAGAACACAGTAGCAAAAGCCTTCCCCTTCAGAAGGTGGGACTGCTGCCACAGGGACAAGCACGGTCAGCCACCAGCCTGCAGCTCTGCCAAAGCTCGAAGCAAGGCAGATGCAGGTCGGCCATCCTGCTTTGTGCCGTGATCCCGCAGCTGGCTCAGCTGAGCTGAGCAAAGCCATCCAAGGGCTGTGCCTTTCAGAGCTAGGGGAGCAACTGGGCAGAGAGGTGCTTGCCCCCTGCTACCTTACACATTTCCATTGCAGGTGCCTCCTGTCATTCCTGAGAGTGAGCAACAGAATAGCTTTTGCAGGGAGAAAAGGTAAAAGTACCTAGCTTTGTTTGGTTCAAGGTAATCATGGCTTCAGCTGTCTAACAATCCTGTTGAATGGAAAGGTTGTCAGGCTCTGCAAGAAAGAATAGAAAGCGCAGAGCAGCCTCTGAAGAGGGGAGTGATGGGCCACCCTGTGTGAAGAAGAGCAGCTTGTCCATTGAGCCCTTATCAGGAATGGGCAACTGAAAGCAGGGGAAGAAGAAGGAGGAGTGCGGGTATGTAGCAGACCCTCTTTGCCATCTTTCTAAGTTCTGAGTATAGGAAATATTCCTAAGGTGCACAGAATGGTCCTAGAAATGGCATGTGCAGATGTCCTCAGGGGCACATGTACGTCCGCAGAAACATACCACCGCAGCATTGGCAGGTTTTATTCTGCTCTGAAGAAGCTCAGTTTGTGTGAGCCTGATTTTAGTATGCACAGTGAGGGATGCTGCTGCATGGGGTTTGGAAAGGATCATGCCAGAGCTTCCAAGGGCTCCCTGCCAAGCCCTACTGCCTGGCGAGGGGACACTGCACATCCCTGTCAACTTGCCATGCTCTGAGTGTATCAATCACATAGGTTGAGAAGTGGCCAAAGCAAACTACAGTTGCCAGTAAGGAGCCTCTCCCCTGTGCTAGGAATGACCCCTTTTAAACACACTTCCAAAAAACTCAAGAGAGCCAAGTCCTGATTGTTTCTGCCCTCATGGTTTCATCCCTGCTTTCTGACTCTGCCCTTACAGGTGCCCATGTACTGCTTGGGCTCGCCAGATGAGCTCTGCTGCCTGGCCTTTGAATTCCATCATGCGGCCACAGCACCACCCCGGTGGCAGCCAGGACAGTGCCACGATGTCCTGCTCTGGATGGAAGGTGCCACCATCCCACCCAGGAGCCAGAGCAGCACCATCAGGCCCATCCCAGCCCTCACAGGAGGCCTTGTTGGCTCACTTGTCAGCCCTGCCTGCAAACGCCCACCCGCTGGCGCATCTCCCCAAGTGGGGAGCTGGACTTCGAATTCCATCTGACTGCGTTTATTACTGCTTTTGTTACCTTGACTGTTACTGCTTTTGTTACTCTGTTTATAAATATGCTTGTTAGGCTATTATTGATTATGTTAGAAACTAATGTTTGGATATACTTTAGGATCTATTTAGGATATAGGTTAGGAAACATGTTCATGTTGTTTCAGTACACACCTCGTAGTTTCATAGATTTTAGGATAGTTAGGGTTGGAAAGGACTTCTAGCAATTTCATGTTAGTTAACAAGACTTGGAGTGCCTTTACAGTGCCGCTAGTAACAAAGCAGAAAGAATTACTAAAGTTGTATCTGTCTCTCTGCCTTGCCATCTGCACCCTGTAGAATGCAGAGAAAGTATTCTGCAAAACAGAACAGAAAGTATGCTGAGTCTCTGGATGAGGCAAGAAATGACAGAAAGATATTTATGAATGCAGAAGAACTACTACTGCACCTTGAAAAAGATTCAAATATGTTCCAGATGAGTACTGGCCTGCACTTGGAATACAGCTGCATTATCTTAGACACCTGTTAAGGTGCAGAACAGAAAACTGTCTCTAAGAGAAAATGCAGGCAGGCAGGCAGCAGAAAGGAGCATGGAAATGAACCACTGTGTTTTCATTGACAACTGCTCATTTTGGGCAGAGAGATGCTGAAACAACCCCAAAAAAGCAACAATAAGAAAACAAAATTTAAAAAAACTCACAAAACCAAACAGAAACCAAACAACAACAAAAAAGAAAAAAAAAAAAAAACCTGTGAAAAAATGAACATCCTCCAAAAAACAAACAAAAAACCCCAACCCTATATCCTATTTGGCAAAAAGGAAAAAAATAAAAAATCCCTCAGATCCCTCAGCATGAGACAGGAAGATCAGCTCTCAAGATCTTAGCGTGACCTATCATAGATGTCCAGTGTCTTCTGTGATACTTTATAAACAGGAGGCTATCTAAATGCCTTTGGAAATGATAGCAGGCATCCCAGCTGCTGCAGACAAAACTGTCTCACACCTGAGTACCAACAGAGTGATTTCTTTGTAATAGGGCTGAGTGACTGACACGTGTGCATTCTCCTTGCATTTGCTGCAGTAAGTTGCAGGGATTGCCTGCAGTTCTCAGCATTTTTGCATATGTGTTATGCCTTTTGGAATGTTCTTACCCTTTCTACACAGAAATAAAGTGACAAATGTGTATCTGGCCAGTCTCTGGTTTTGGATGAGCCCCTTCCCCTTCTATTCCTCTCTCCACCTCTGGGTTTCATTTCTCTACTTACCCATCCAAGAAGACAAAAAGGTCATGCTATGGTTGCATTTGTATAAGCCTTTTCTTCCTCTCAGGAACTTTGTTGTTTCTCCTAAAAGTCCCTGGAAGACACTTGCATCCAAGAAAAGGTCTTGACAAGGCAAGAACTTGAGTACGTTGCTACTTCTAATCCGAGAAACAAAAGCACTACTTTTGACAGAAGGCCACTGGTCAGTATCTCTGTGACCTGGCTATGCTTTCATTCCATCCTTCTTCACATTCAGTACCAAAGCTCCATATCTCTGGGCCATGCTGCCATGCCACAGACTCTGTTAGGAAAAGAATAATTTAAAGATTGTAGAGAACTTCTATTTTTGGAAAGGAGATAATTTTTTGTCAGCTGGAAAAGGTAGAGGTTGTAAGTTTCAAGGGGACAGCCACTTCCAATCTATCTCATCTAAAAAGTAGCTGATGAATTAAAAGCAATTCTCTATTAGCTGGCAATGATAGGAAAGACTCCTCCTTTTCCTCAGGGAAAATAAACCTCCCAAATCATACAGGATGTTGAGAACAAAAGGTTGAATGAAAACTTAAGTACCCATGCCCTTATTCCAGTAAGGGGCAGCAAGACACAGGCAGCCAAGGACTTGAAACATGTTTCTTCATCCCTAGGGATCTTTTCTACCTATTGGAGCAAACAGGAGCAAATGATCTGGAACACTCAAGCTGACCAGGATGCCCTCAAGGTGGTCCTCCTCAGTTACAAAGTGCTGGGATGACTGAATTATGCTAAGAACAATGTGCCTTCTGCATGCACTGATACTTATAAAATGTGAGGTTGTGATTTTAATTCTAAAAATAAGTGCCTACTTGGTAAACATGACTTGCTGCTGCTTCTGCTGTCTTGAAATCTGTATTTGCTTCCCATGTGCTGGGAGAGGTGAGAAATCTGGGAAATGGATGCTCCCAGTATCCTAGAGAAATTAGTTTGTCATAGTGATGGAAGAACATAAACTTACTGCTACGTTTGTGATACATCTCACTGCTTTACTCCTTAACTGTTTTTTTTCTGGTCATCAGGTGTTCAGCAGGGCGGTTGTTTTTATTCATTGTGATTGCAGCCATGGCTCAGAGAAGGATTTTTCTTTAAATTCTAGAACATCAGAAATCTCCTGATGTCTGCAAGTCCTTTGTAGGGTGGATTGACACATTCCTGTGTGCTGGCAGGATTTCTTGCACCAGACTCACTGGCAAGTAAAGGTGAGCCTGTAGGAAACAGTTCTCTTATTCCTGCAGTGCTCATGTTGCTGTCAATTTTTGTTTCTGCCCGTTCATTACATTTTTTTTTTCCCCTGGGAAATATATCAGGTTAGAAACATATGATATAGAAATACAAAATGAAAAATAGAATGCAGAAATATACTCAGTTAGTACCCGGAGGGGAGACTGCCTGAGAATGGCATGTGCTGTGGGCTTACCCAGCTCACTCAGCTGGGACAGCATAAGACTTTTAATCTCAGAATTGTGCCTTTGAGTATCACATTGGTTGCCACTGACTGAGGGCTTTCTGAGTCTCATGCTCTGCCAGTGAGGAGAGGAAGGCAGGAGGAAACAGAGATAGACTACCCACCCCAAACTGGGTAAAGGTTTATTGCATACCTTTTGTTTATGCTTTGTTTATATTGGGCATGCCATGCCCAGTATATAAAGTGGGGGCAGTGTCATGGGTTCAGCAGCAGCAGTCATTTTTCTCTTTTTCATAGTAGCTGGTGCAGCACTGTGTGTTTGGTTTTTGGCTTGGGAACAGTGCTGATAACACCAGTGTTTATAGTTATGGCTGAGAATGTTTAGGCTGGCCAAAGACTTTCTGAGTTTCATACTCTGCCAGGGAGGAGGGGAAGCCAGGAGGAAGCAGAGACAGGGTATCTGACCCAAACTGACCAAAGAGGTGTTCTATACCACAGCACGTCATGCCCTGGATGTGAAATGGAGAGCAGAGACTCAGAAGGGGGGGAGGGGGCACTGCGTGGTCAGATTTGGTATGAGGTGATGAGGGGGTACTGCTTGGTCGGGCTGGGTGGAAATTAGTTGGTGAGCTCTTGTATTCTTTCCTTGTATTTGCTTTGTCATT
>JASSUY010028460.1:0-15244 GCA_032466535.1 Forpus xanthops | reverse complement strand
CTGCTGCTGCCGACACCACCACCACCACCACCAGGCCATGGCTGCCTCCTGCCCCTCCACCTCCCTTCTCACCCCCCCCAGCTCCCCCCCCCCCCCCCCCCCCCCGCGCTGTGAGGCGGCTCAGTTTGACACCGGGCAGCAGCCCCGCCTGGCGACCGGCCCGCCTGACGTGCCCGCCACACATGGCTCGCACCAACCGCCGCCCGCGTCATGGCGCCCGTTTTAAAGGCGCAGCGCTGCACCGCTTCCCGGCTCCCCCCCTGGACCCGGGGCCGCGGGGTCCCCCCGCCAGCCGCTCCGCAACAGCTCCTTTCTTCGCAGACGCCCGCTCCTCGGAGGGCACGCCGGGGAGTCTGTCGGATGGAATGAGAGCAGCGACCGAGCCCTCCGGGGATCGGCTTCCCTCCGGCAGCACTTACCTGCGGGGCAGCCGCGGGCAGGGCGGAGGCAGGCTGCTGGCACGGGCGGCTGCAGGGCCGGAGAAGAGCGCTCAGTGCCAGATTCATGACCTGACTTTCTTGGGACCTCCTTGTAAACATGTCTACTCCTCCTACCGAGTGGGGTGTATGAAGTAATGGTATGAGTGAGGGAAAAGGGAAAATATCACCAGATGTTCTTTGAAGGATGCAGTACTGAGCCGAAGAAATTTACACAAGGTGAGAAATGGGAATAGCCAGATCTCGGAAAAAAAAAATGCTAAAGTTACGTAAAATTCGTTTCTAGAACAAGTTCATCAACTTGGAGGTGGCTATCAGATACTTGGCTTTCTCTGGAGCTGGAGCATCAGCAGGGGTGAGGTGACAGGAAAGGGGAGCAATGAAGGGCAACAGCGCGGGGGAGAAAGGGAGATGGAGAGAGCGATTCCCAGGGACAGCTACACCTCGTACTTACACAACGTAGTGTCTTATTTCACAAGGAGACCCACAGATACCCACGGGATTTGCTATGCAGTGAAGTACAACTCAAAGTGTGCACAAATAGTCGACTAAGTCTGGTCCAATGACAATCAAATCTCACCCACAAAGATTAATGCAAATGTTGGCATATTCCTCCAAAAAATTGCACTTTTTTTTATTACACTATTTTTTAACTTCTTCTCCCAAACTTTCCTTGATTCAGGCTGTTTTCTAATGGCATAGAAGCGTTACATGGATGACAAGCTGTCAGTGCTACGGAAATCAAGCAACACCAACTAACCCACCCTGCCTTCCCCACACATGGGCTTTGCAGACCCCCTTCACACCAGGGCTGCATCCCAGCCACAACTCAGAGGCTGTGACCTGACCATTCTTGACAGCCTGGGTTAGTACAAATTTTGGGATGTCTTACTTGCAGAATTTCCCTCTGAGTCAAGCCAACTACACCCTTGCAGTTCACCAAGAGGCAATAGGACATTACAAGCTACCTGGGGAGTCATACAGAATGAGTTGCTGACTTCAGCTGATTTCTGCTGAGCAAGTTGTAGCGCCATGCCACAAGGGCCCCAGCTGGCACCCACAGACAGAGCAGCAGGGAGGGCACAGGCACCCTGCATCTGTCTCACTCACAGAAGCAGAGTGCATCTTGGCTGCATGCATGGGCAGAGATCCGAGTCAAGGAACTGCTAACCAGACACAGTTACAAGCACTAAAATCACAGGAAAAGCTCATTTGCGTGCAAAAGACAATAGATGTGACTTCCACAACCATTTCATTTTGCCTGACTTACATGCTGCCAAATAAATAACCAAAGCTCACAAAACTTATGCAAATTATAGGACTCAAGCATTGAGAACAGAGAGCAGGAGGAGTCCTCACTGCTTTTGAATTTAAATAAATTCAGATGAACAAGTTAAATAGAGTATTAAACATACTGCACCAAAAAGAAACCCTCTTTACCTCACATCCCAAAGTGTGCTGTAGAATGTAGCATATTTGTGTTGGACAAGTAAGGCAATTCTTTTTCGTCTCTCAAGAAATAAGCATTCTAAATAAGGCCATAATGAGTGTTCTGCATCAGCTGGTTTCTAACTTGGTAATGAACTGACATTTGAGGATACAAATATAAACCAGCTATTTTACTCACACTCTGCTCTTCCTTCCATCATGTTCTTCAATTAAGCCTTGGAGTATCTGAAGTGAGGCTCACACAGTGCGTGCGTTCTGGCTAAAAGACCTTGAACAGCAGAGAGAGAATAGGCTGTGGAAAAATTCAATGTGGATATGATCAGTAGTTTGTATTTTTATTCATTGGGGTAAGGTAATTTAATTAAAAGGAGATTACGCCTGAAGGGAGACAAAGCAGAAAAGTGAATTAGACTTTTGTTTGATTGTCTGCATCCTGTTTTTAGCAAAAAAAAAAAACAGTTCCAGGCCACGTAGGGAATGAAGCGAGACCAGGGTTGGTTAAGGGGTCAACTCCACGTGTTTCTGAGCTTCTGCTGTTACACTAGCAGAAATATGCAGAAATCAGTGTAGGTACTGGACACTGATGACCCAGGGGGGTGGGTATTGGAAAATACCAGTTTTCTACTGAAAAGTTATTATAGTTTTGCCCCTGGAAGTGACAGCAATGCATGAAGACAAAATGCATTGTATGTGTAGCTAAGGAGAACGTAGAACCTTATTAACTGTGCAGCAACTGCCCAATTCCAGCTCCCCCAGAGCAAAATAAAGCCCTTTAAACCTTTCTTGTTCCAACAGCCTGGGTAAAACCATGGCTAAACATGTTCACAGATCAAGTGGAGCGTGAAAACAATGAAGGGCTCATGAGGTTTCACGTTGAGGGAAGCGAGGAAGGCTCCTTTTTGTAAACGAGGCTTATACAGAGCAGAACGGATTACATCCGTGTGTAAAACACGTATTTCTCCTGCCAGTGCCCGAACGTTCCAACGCCAACCCCAGGCACAGGGCTGCAGGGGACAGGCCACACGCGCGACGCCCGCCTTGGGCGCGAGGCGGCAGTAACGGCCGGCGGCCCGCCAGTGCCCGCGCACCGCCCGCCAATCGCCGCCAGCCGCGGGGCCTGCCGGGAGCTGAAGTCCCTGAGGGTCCGCCCGGCTGAGCTGTCTGCCCCGGGCACGGCAGGCCTGGTGCAGGGCCTGGGGTGCAGGTGGCACAGCAGCAGCTGCTCCGCTGACTGAGCGATGGCGCTGGAAGGCGGTATGGTTTTCCTGGGCTGCTCAGAGAGACATTTCGGGGCTGGCAGTGATCATTTGTGGTTCCTGACAGCCAGATTGGAAATACTGCTCACTGAGAGGAAGAACGTAAACCAGAGATAGGCAAAACGCTGAGAGATTTCATCCAAACGTGATTAGTGACAAAAATAATCAACCCCTCTTAATGTAACACTGGGGGCAGGGGAAACAAATGTGGCACAGGCTGGTTTTAAGTAATTCTTGTCACAGATGTGGAAGCAACACAGGTTCAAGATGACTGCTTGCTACTCAAACTGAATTAATATATAGCTATTTCTAGTCTAAAAATCCCTTTTGCATCATTTCCTTCCTAGCAGTACAGGACTAAAAAGGGACCTTCCAGGCTGCAGGGTTTAATCTCCTGCTGCCCCACACAAACCCTCACATAACCATGTCTGCATCTAGTGCTGGTTGTGAGCCCTTAAGGAACCTCATCCCACTCTGACAAGCAGAAAGTCTGTGTCAAGCTCCCTTCACTGGTGATTACAAACTTCGAATTTACAACTTGAAAAATACATGAACACTTTAGACCTATTTGTTCCTATAGTAATACTGTTTAGTTTAGTAATTCTCCATTGCCGTAGTATTTACTTGCTTATGTAGACTCAGCTGTCTGAATGGCCATAACACCTTTAGACCCTCTCTGTAATAAGCTCCGTGTGTTCTGAGCTCGTTCCCCTCTCCTCTTTGCATACATTTGCCTCCCATGTGCAGACATTTGGGGCTGCACTGTGAGGTGCAGTAGGGTCTCAGCAATAACTTCTGCCTTCCCTTGTCTTCTCTGAATAGCCTGTCACTACACTTATGTCTTTTCCAGAGTCCCTGGCAATTACTGTACACCCAGAAATAGGCAAAGTCCCTGTTAGTGGTCCAGGTTACACCTGTCCAACAATTTTCACTCAAAAAACTCTTTCCTTAGTTAAGGTCACTTCAACTCCAGTTCATACTCTTTCTAGGTTGCCTCTTATCTTGCTCCACAGTATCAACAGCCTAATACCCATTGTCCTGCTCTCCCTTCCCTACTTCAGCATTTGCCAGGAAGGTCATTAAAAAGCTATGCTATATCTGACCTGTCAGGGTTTTCCGCAAGGCAGAGCATTACGAGTTGCTCTGAAGTGCTGCATAAAGCCTGGACAAAAGGCCAAAGACAGCATTGGCGTAAAGCAAGTCTGGAAAGAGGAAAGGCAGAAAACCCTCGGCAAGAGCACAGCAGAGTGACTTGTAGCAACCCAGCATTCACGTCTGAGGCAATTAAGGTGAAGTGTGTGTTTAAATACTAGATCAGAGCCCAAAAGCCATTCAGCCTGGATTTGTACTCCACATGGTAACCTGGGTACACCCTCACAGGTTAAAATGGAGGTCCACAGATGTGCAGGAAGTTTTGTGAAAGCGCTGTTTCAGGATCGGCGCACGGGTTAACAGCTCTGCAGGTGCACAGTGCCGCATCAGCAGCCGAGCTCCCTGCACGCCTGACGGGGAGGAGTGCTGCTCTGCCTCGCTGACAAGGCAGTAATTAACAGCATGGCAAAGCCCCTCTGTTCTGTTCTGAGCTAATGGGGACTCCATTAAACCTTTGCTTTAGTATGCTGAGGTCCTTTTTATACAACAAGCATTACCCAACCCCTTTTTTTTCTTCTGGTAATTTCATGAATTTCCAATAGGATGACTAGAGTTTCACCCTCTTCGCACCAGGCTGAGAATGAATGTGTTCAGCAGCTGACTGCAATGCAAGGCCAGTGGCACCTTCCTGCTTTTGCTTCCTCTGTTTTCCAAGACTGCATTGCTGTGAATTACATCCACTTCACTGGGAATTTCCTGCCCTACTTATTTTGTTGTGCTCCTTCTTATCCTGGTAGTAGCTCATATTTAATAAAGCTACTGTCCAGACTTAAACCCTTGTTATTCTAAGGCTTATACTTTATATGAAAAAAACATCATACAAACCACAAATCATTCTGCTCATACTAGCAGTAGTACCTGGTGCATATTTGCTTAGCTTGTGATAATGTAGCAAGAAGCTTATGGAAATTATTCACATGAAATACCAACATTGTAAAACAGAATCCAGCCTAATAAAAATGTTTTATATAAATATGGCTCAGACATTTCAGTGAAATAGCTGTTAAATTTATGGAAAATCTGAAAGGCAGAGCTTTGGTTGTATAAAGTGAAGCAAAGGAAAACACACAACATGCTGATGCTTGCTAGGTTTTTCCCACTTTGCTAGGAAGCTTTCTTCCCCCCAGGAAATCACCTACCTCCCCATCAAGAGGTTTTCTTAGAAGCCAAGATTGTGAATATCCAGGTCCATGTATCCACTCAATAAAGAAAAGAGTGGCAGAGGCTTAGATACAAACTCACCTTGGTATCAGGAGTCCAGCTGAACCAGTCTATTCTTTCATGGTTTTCTTCTGAATAAATATTCTGGGCATGCACAGAGATCTGTGCCACACCTGGACATGGCAAACTCCTGAAGGGTGTCCACCTTTGCTAACCACAGCCATTTAGGGAATGATGGTATTTCAGAGGCGCACAGGCGGACCATTCAGTGAGTTTCTAGGGCTGTGAGGTTTTTTCCACCAGATACCCAGTAGGCAGGCAGAGTTAGCCAGTGGCAGGCAGTTTTAGCCTGCTTCAGAAACATCAGATTCAAAAAATCTGTAAAGTAACTTGTAAGATTTGTAAAGCACACATGTTCTGGTAAATACTGTCACCTTCCTTATGTGTTACAGTTCAGGTATAACAGCCAGATAGCAGGTGTGGAAGACCAGAATGTGGTATTTCTTCCATGGAGGGTGCTGCTCCTCAGCCCACCGAAAGCACCACAGGCCAGGGAAGGGTATTTTCAGCAGCTCTCAGTCACGGTGCCAGTGGGGATCTTATGAGTTCTCTATCTGCTTGTAGGCACTGAACTATGAGAAAGCAAAAAAAAAAATCATGGCAACCCTGTGCTTTTTACGTAAATACGAAAGATCAAAGGACAAGCATGTTGTTTGGCAAGTGGTTGCCAAAACTGCCAGTGACTGCAAGAAAGGACTCACTGTTGCAGCGGGGGAAGTGTTCCAGACACACATTAGATGGCTGTTTCCCCCCCTCCACTCTCTCCTTTGATATAACCAGATGCTCACACGTGAACATTAGCAGGCACAGCAGACATTCAAAAGTTGTGCATTAAGGTTATAACAGTTAAATTGACCTTTTAAAGATTCAATCAGCACTAAATTGGTTGATGAGGCTCAAGAGAGATCAGAGGTGCTCTCAACAACACACTGGCTGTAACTTCACTTTCTCTTGACTGCTCTGGTGGTCACATAATTCAGGAAAATGCATTTTGCCTGTAAACACTGTAGCTTCAATTAACAGACATATATCCAACTCTTAAAAGATTTATATTCTAGTTCTGTAAATACTGTATATTCAATGAACCAGCTTAAAAGCACTTCAGTTTCTTCTTTTTTTGTGGCAGTCTTTGGTTAAAAACAGCGTATTTCTGAACTTTCAACAGTATGTAATACAGAAATGTGACGGTGTGCTATTAAACAGCCTCACCAATTCCAGCCTCTCATGAAAACAGAATATATCAGTGAGAATTTTAGTGAAATTTTCATACAGCTCATGCAACAATATATAATGAAAACAACGCTTTTGTTCAATTTAGTGTCATATCCTTGGTTTTCCTGATACGAAAATCAGTAAAAAAATACTGCAAGATTTTAAATATTGCAAGGATTAAAGGCAAAATCTACTTATACATGAAGAACAAATACTCATGGTTGGTATTGCATGTATTACCTGACAGTATGACTGCTACAGTCAGAATTTCTCATTCCCTACTGCTCTTAAGTATTTTCCACCCCTCTTGATTTTACCATGCTCTGGAGCTGACATTTCTTTCCTGTTCCACACCATATAAATGTGCCATCTGCTGGCAAACGAATGAACGAGAGCTTTTTGTTCTAGAGAAGCTACAGGAAGATGGAATCATGATTCATCTCATTTTATAGGTTTTCATAGTAATCTGCACCATTCAAAGCAAAAAAGAAAAATCAAGAAAAGTCAGCGTTGAGTTCTGTTAGTAAGTAAGTAGCTGCAGAGTTAAGATCAGTTTAATAACTTCAGATATAATACTAGGAATGCTCTGAAGCTTTGGGTTGTACAAATCCCAAGAAAAAAAATATATTGAGTCTTTAAGGGGCTGTTTTCCCCCCAGCATTCAGTGCAATACTTCTCTTGGCAGGAAACATACCTTGCAGCCAACCCAGACCTGCTCTGAAATTCCCTTCCAGAATGGACGCACTATGGGGGCTTTCTTAACAGGAGATGCCTGACTGATGGGATGTCCTCCTGAAGTCAAGTCCCTACATTATGGCCTAAGCTACAGAGCAGGTAACATCTATAGAAGTAGAACCATGCCCCTGACAAACATGCTACCATTATCAAACTCTTATTGCTGCATTGTACACATTATATCATGTAACCCATTCTACCGCCAGGATCTTGTTTCTTGTACATTATGTTTTTACTAAGGCTTCGTGCTCAGCTCCTCTCTTAGCTTTTCTCACTGGTAAGCAAGCCTGCCAGATGCATATTTCCTCATATATATGGTAAGAGAATAACATTAATTCCTAAGGACACTTTTTTGGTATTGTTTTATAAACTCTGGGCTTTATGAAATCATAGAATCACAGAATAGTTTGGGTTGGAAAGGACCTTAAGATCATCTAGTTCCAACCTCCCTGCTATGGGCAGGGACGCCTCCCACTAAACCATGCCACCCAAGGCTATGTCCAACCTGGCCTTTAACACTGCCAGCAATGGAGCCTCAGTTAACAGTGCATTATATTAGTTTACTCATCCAAGATGTTACCTATCATTAATGGAGTCCTAATGCCTAGATCCCCACTTTATGCAAACATTACATAGAAAGATGGAAGAAATTTAAAGGACATTCATTTTGTTGAACTGTTACTTAGATAACTATATACACAAAGTAGCAATGCAGATACACAGTAAAGAACAATACTTCCAGTGGAAGACCGTTGTAACATTGCCCCACAGACTAAAACACTGATATGTAAATGAAAAGGTGCTGGATTTGATTAGGTTCGTGTTTTTTTGTGTTTTGGTCTTTTTTTTTTTTTTTTTTTTAATATATATTGAATCAAATTACTTTGGTGGTGAAGAATTTTAGTAAGTTAATCAAGCCTTTCCAGCACTCCACTTTTCATTGCCCTAATGACTGGCATTCTTCCTAGAACCGACTGGACAGACTTGAACATGCCGCACTACATGCCAAGCTGCTAAGACCTTGCTCCATTTGCATCAATATACCTAAAGTGTGTCCTTTCCAATCTTCTACTGCATTTTGGAAGCAAAGGCAGAAGAGTAAGTCTCTAACTTCTACCTCCCAGGAAAGGAAAACGTTTTTTACTGTGGCTGTTTATGTGCGGGAACAGATCACTGACCTCTGTCCTCAAACTCTTTCCAACTAGATCTTCGCATCCTAGTGAGCTTCTGTGCTGCCACCATGCCCACACACTACGCAAACTATCTCATCCTTGTTAAAGACTTCTCATCCTCAGATAAACTGCTTCAACAGAAAGAGCACAGTGTTCAACCAGATACTAGATTGCTACTGTGTGATCCCTCAAAATCAGAATCTTTTAAGCTGAGCACTAATAAGGAACACAGAAGTTTGTCACTGGATCTTTCTTACACGCTTCATCAGCTAATGTAAATGAACAATACGAATATGTTGCTTTTAAAATTTTAAGGAAAAAGCCATATAAACACAATTTTTTTATATATATTTTTGCAAAGACATTTGTATTTGACCCTCTGAGGGGGGGAACAGGACAACCAGATCAAGGATTCTAAAGGAAATTTTACTGGCTTTGAAATAGACCTCTGGGAGCTCATGCCAGTTACTTCATGGAAGCCTTGAGCTGCTGTTACCCTGCTGAGGTAGGAATCTTTCGCAGTAGTAAATTATAAGAATAAATTACATTTTCAATATATGCAAGTTCCCTAAGGCAGGCACCCCTTTTTTGTAGTACACACCTCCAACCCAACAACAAAAGGTTAAAATGGCACTAAACTTCTAATTCAAACTTTTATTCATCATCAAATTGAGAAGAAGGGAAACTATCTTGAGATGCCCATCTCATCCTTCCAAAAAATGCAGTATTTTACATAGTTCCTATATAAGATGACAAGTAGTTACTATCTGTATGACATTCAAACATCCCTTGTGGAACTCTAACCCTTTTAATGCAAGTGATCATTGCCCAACCTGACCTCCCTCATTTCATCCCTCCTTCAGAGCCCCAGATCAGTTGATTCCTCCAGCTCTCAAGTAAAAACATTCTTAAAATGTGTGCAAGATCCACACTTGTAAAACTATGGTGGTCATAAAACTTTTTGTCACACACATCTAGATCAGCTACACGCACCCCACCTGGAGACTGGAACTGTCTTTCTACCAGTTTCTTACAGAACGGTTTTCAAATTCTTATCTGGGGTAAGTCCTCCTTACATGTGGCAAATGAGAACAGCAACAGATTTGAACGACACCTCCAAATCTGCTGCTCGGCACGCTGTATTTGCATGGGAGCTGTAGTAAAAGCAGAAGAAAACCTTTTCACTGTTTCTTAGTTCAGCTTTAGAAAAAATACAAAGGTCTTTAGAATGTAATACAGCACTTGTACCACGGAACCATGAAGAACACAAAACCACAGTCTGTAGGCATACAGCAGCAGAAGCAAAGAGGCCGAAGCTCCGCTCCGAAAGCGGGAAGAGGAGGAGCTGCCTTACAGAAAGCAGGCACCAGAGCCTCTCCGAACACCACTTGCGGAAAAAGCCTCAAGACAGACAATGCCAAGACCATGAACAGTCTTTACTTCTATCAGTTGTTTCACAGCACAATGAGACACAGCACAAAGTTTGTACAGCAGAATCTGCAGACAGTTTAAAACCAGGCAATTATCTTTAGTAAAAAGCATCGAGTCTGAAGGTGGAAGTATGAAGACAAACAATACTGCTGCTAATGATGACCTTGCTTACTTTTGATTGTCTATGATGTCTAATTCACTGAGATCTCACAGTGCCTTTCATGTTCTCCATGCCATCTTCTCCAAACAACCTAATCAGTGTAAAGCTTAATGTGTCCCAACTAATATGAACTGTGTGTCTCATAACCTTTTCCTCCAACTTACATATTTTGTTTGCAGTGTGTGGGGAGATGCAACGACTCTCATCATACAATATTCTGATTCACAAAGAAGCAGCGCAAGTGTTGTACATAATTTAATTTGCACTTCTGTATATAAATGTTTACTATATTGCACACTATTGCAGCACTTAAAAACATCTAATTATTTGCAAAAATTAGTAAAATACTTTAAAGGATTTAAAAATAAGGGTTTTAATGCAACTGACAAGATAATAAAAAAAGCAATTTACTTAATGAGATACAATCCTTTATGTTGGAAATGAAAGTTACATACAACTAGAATACAATTAAAATATACCATATAGTTCAACACTTAATTCCTCAAATGTGTAAAATTAACAAGCTTCTACTGTCATAGATATACAATTTTTCCATATTGTGAAAAGGATTTTTCAAATTAAATACAGGTAACGTAATATTCTGTAGTTATATTTTATGACTGTGTTTAAATGAGAGGGTTGTATAATACTCACATTGTCAAATGTACTCACTAATGCCTTGGAAATTGCACACTTCCCCTCCTTTTCCAAAATAGAATCTCATTTCCATACTGAAGTCTATTATGCCATACTGGAAAAGTATTTTACTTTCTAACAGGAATTTCATAAAATTAAAAAAGTAGCATAATATCACGGTGTTAAGATGACTTTTCTACTTATGCCCATGTAGAGTTTAATCTGGGTTATCAGACATGTCAAAACCAATCCTAGACTTTTGTCTTACTGTACACGCAAGATGAATGATTACAGTATCTTACAAAACAAAAAGCTCTGATCCTTACCAGAATTATAAAGGTAATGACTGAAAATTAAAATCATAACAGAATCAAATTGTGATCTCCAACATTTATTAAAATCTTTTAAAGTTCATAAACGACAACAAAGTTACTGTAGAATTTATCGCATACAGCTAGCATACAGCAGCATGTCCTTGGTCTAAATGAAATACAAAAGATTTTAACATTTTCATACAAAGGATTTCTTTAAATTTATTAATGTGACGATATATCTTTGTTACATAAAATTTGCTACAGCAAAGTATCTTATACTTTTCTTGCACATATGTAAATATGGGTGGACAAAGACTGCATTCAGTGTCAGCCTCCTAATAACGTTGTGCAAAAATGCTCAACAACCTAAACATACAGAATGTTGATGGTACGTCTCTCATTCTTTTGTAAAATGTCTACAAAGGCTTTTCTTAAAGGAGTGCCATACAGATTAAAAGGAGAGAATGCCAGTGGTGTATTTGAATTGGCATTCAAACAAATACAATGGCTATGTATCAATATAGCTCATTTTCTTTAAAAACAATTCATCCTTGTATGCATGTAAATTGATCATATGAGTCTAGTTTAAATTGTTTAGATGTGCTGTTTTAAGACAGGTCACTGAGACAGCCGGAATCAAGTGTACAAATAAAACTACTATGAGTAAGTTTAAAAGCAACCCCAAAAAAAGTGCTGAGCCACTGATTATTAACATTGAATTAAATGTGTAAAAGTGTCCAAAGCTAGCACATGACAGCGGTATCTTTTAAGTCAGTTGGTGAGAGTATACAAAACAATTAAGCCCAAATACTTATACCTGTGTGACCATACATTCTGTTTGACTGAAAGAAAGTAGGTTAGAAATGAAGACACAACGCAACTAAAATAAACCCAGCTGTTGCAGTTTTGAAACTTTACCTCTTTTCTTTGTGAATGAAATGCTGTAATTAAAAGAAAATGATTGTAAGCAGTACTCCATCCTCAGTTTACTAATATAGTATACCAGAATAAAAACTTGGCAAGAACCTCTTATTCTTAACAGCTAACAAAAAATAACCGTGTTCATCCAGCGATGTATCTAGATCATTATGCTGCATTTGCGAAACCATTTGTTTTTCATAGCTAATGGCAGAGCGTATTTTGCTTTTTGTGGTGTGGTGGTGGTGATTTTAATGGGTGCCTTTTTAATCAATAAAGGCTCAAAACAAGGAATACTTGGGGAGTCCAAATGTTAGCTTAAAAAAAAAAAAACCAGGCAGAAAATGTGAATCAAAATGAATCATATTCTCTACAATACTGACCAAAACTTCCTTTAAGAATTTAGGGTTCATGTTCTTAAAAAAGCCATTTCATACCTGCCTACTGAAATGCTGGTAAGATGACTTGGTTAAATATGGTCCAAAATCCAGACCAGGTAGAATTACTCCCTCTCACAAGACTGTAAGCTCTCCATGGTACAGTCTGGTTATGGCAATTTACCTACTGCCTAGGTGGGAAATAGAAAAGAAGGAGGCAGTGACGAAAACTGCAGGGATGTAGAAAACCAAGGCACGGGGTCTAGCTACTGTCCCCTACATAAGCCATCCAATTGATTCTACTGAATTTTGGTCAGTCTCCAGGAAGAAACATTTTTCAGTTAATTTAGCAGACATTTATATGGCGATAAATACTACCTTCAAAAATGCTAAAAATGTTGGCTAGGTTTAGTCTGAGCTACTAAAAATTTTTTATAAATTGTAGCATCAGACACAAGACAGACAAGAATTATTGGCTGGCACAGACTAGAAGCAACATTTATCTTTCACTTCAGTCTAAATCACACTAGCCGCAACACCTTCCATTTCACTCACACAAATAATACATTATTCAAAATAAAATGGAGCATTCTTGGGTAAAAAACTACTTCATTTTAAAGGGGGAAAATGAACAATACACAGAAACAAAGAACGACAGAAACCAAAGTTAAGTAGGAAAGTGGTCTATTATTCTGTGTTACTGCACAAACAGTGCTTGCTTAATTGTGCCTAGTTAGAAGGGTTGGTGCAAACTGCACACATGGAAGATGGCAATAAAGACCTCAGTCAGCTTTGTGGAATGAAGTAACTAGGTAACTGTTTTGACATATGATGGTCTCAGCTCCACCTCATCTGTTAACAGAGTGCAAAGATCCCAATGTGAGCCCTGATGTCATCTTGTCCTCTTACTCCTACTAAAAATCAGCAAATTCTTTTGCACATTTTTCTGTTAGAGACGCACGAATATCTTCTTCTTCATAGTCATCAAAGTTGCTGGTATCTCCAGGGCCTCTGCACTTTGGTATGAATGGAGCTTCTACCTGTATTTGATGAGAAAAAAAAAAAGAGGTACTTGAAATGTTAATCACCCTAATACTCTATAGATTTAGCATTATGATAATGAGCACAACAATATTCCAATTACTCCTCAAATCCTGCCAAGAAATCAGGTATTACAGCTAGAAGATGTGGCACAAATAAATCTAGCATAAGAAGGTGCGGGCCTACCTGTATGAATGTAAGCTGAAAGAGACTAGTATCTCCCTGACCACCATCAAGGAAAAATTGCTCTGGCTTCAAAACCAACCTTAATTCTCTTCTTGCAGAAGGGACCCCGCTCTCTGCTGGCCATCAGCTGCGTGGTGCAGCTCTTAGCACAGCATGGGCTGCACAGCACCAGCACACAGTCACAAGGAAGCAGAGTAGGTTGATTACCATCAATACTACCCAAAAATCAGTTCAGAATCCCTCTTCTACTTAATCTTCCATTTCCAGATAAAAACTAACTTAGTACAAGCTTGGTTCTAGACCACCTTAAGAACCTGAATGCACACAAGTCCAGGGGACCTGATGAAATCCACCCACAGTTCCTGAAGGAGCTAGCAAATGAAGTTGCTAAGACACTGTCCATCGTATCTGAAAAATCATGGCAGTTCAGGTGAAGTTCCCAATGACTGGAAAAAGGGAAATATAACCCCCATTTTCAAGAAGGGGAAAACAGATGAGCCAGGAAACTACAGACCAGTCAGCCTCACCTCTGTGCCTGGCAAAATCTTCCAGCGGATTGTCCTGGAAGGCATGCTGAGGCACGTGAAAAACAACAAGGTGCTTGGTGACAGCAAGCATGGCTTCACTAGGGGGAAATCCAGCTTGACCAGTCTGGTGCCTGACCAATCTGGTGGCCTTCTATGATGGGGGTACTGAACTGATGGACAGGGGTAGAGCAGTTGATGTCATCTACCTGGACTTGTGCAAAGCGTCTTGACACTGTCCCACATGACATCCTTGTCTCTAAATTGGAGAGACATTAATTTGATAGGTGGACCACTCGGTGGATAAAGAACTGTCTGGATGGCCGCACACAAAGAGTTGTGCTCAATGACTCAATGTCCAGCTGGAGACCAGTAATAAGTGGTGTCCCTCAGGGATCAGTGTTGGGACTGATCTTGTTCAACATCTTTGTCGGTGACATGGACAATGGGATTGAGTGCATCCTTGGCAAGTTTGCTGACGACACGAAGCTGTGTGGTTCGGTTGATACGTTGGAGGGAAGGAATGCCATCCAGAGGGACCTTGATACGCTTCTGAGGTGTGCTGATGCCAGCCTCATGAAGTTTAACCATGCCAAGTGCAAGGTCCTACACGCGAGTGGGAGCAATCCCAGGCACAGCTCCAGGTTGGGCAGAGAAGAGATTCAGAGCAGCCCAAGGAGAAGGACTTGGGAGTACTGGTTGATGAAAAAATGAACATAAGCTGGCAGTATATACTTGCAGCCCAGAAAGCCAACCGTATCCTGGGCTGCATCAGAAGGTGTGACCAGCAGAATGAGGGAGGTGATCCTGCCCCTCTACTCTGTTCTCCTGAGACCTCACTTAGTTCTGGTGTCCTTAACATAAAAAGGACATGGAACTGTTTGAACAAGTCCAGAGGAGGGCCACGAGGATGATCAGGGGACGGGAACACCTCCTTTATGAAGACAGGCTGAGAAAGTTGGGGCTGTTGAGCCTGGAGAAGAGAAGGCTGCGTGGAGACCTCCTAGCAGCCTTCCAGTATCT
>JASSUY010028458.1:42298-53230 GCA_032466535.1 Forpus xanthops | reverse complement strand
CTGTGGTATGGAATACCTCTTTGGTCAGTTTGGGTCAGGTGTCCTGTCTCTGCTTCCTCCCATCTTCCCCTCCTCCCAGGCAGAGCGTGAGACTCAGAAAGTCCTTGGTCAAACCAAACATGAAACCAAGGATGATTAAGGAAGGCACATTTCATTCATTCAGACACCCGCCTTTCCTCACATCTCTGAAATACTTAAAGATACAGCTTTCATCTAATCCACTAAAGCCATTTATCTTACAACACTGAAAATGTAACAACCCCAGACTATAGCATGTGGCTTCTCTGAACTTAGGAGGAAGCTGGAGAAATTTGGCTCTTAAACTGGTGTGAGGTTATCCTCAGCTGCAATGCTGGGCACTGGACACCTCCCGCCCAGCCTGTCAAACTGGATACCTGAGACATCCTGGTGGAAAACAACAATCTTTGTCTTACATCTGAAGCCCATTTGAGTATCAATGGAAGCACTGCCCCTGGCCCAAGGAGAGAGCATGAGGGCTAGCAGGCAGCACAAGCTCTTTTTTACACTTATCCCAACACAAGCTTCAGTGCCACCTCTGCTCCTGTGAGCGTGCCTTATCAGTCAGGAATAAAGTGTGCCATTCCCTCACTCACAGTTAGAATGTGCATACAAAAAGCACTTAACTATCCAGTCCTCAATAGAAGCTATAAATTGCCAGACACTTGGTGCACTGGATGTGTTTAATTGTGATGTTGATTGCTACACAGCTAAACTATACTGTTTTTCCTTGTTTCCCTTTGCTGTGTCACCCAGAGCAGCAAACATTCTTGTAACTGAAGGGCACTTTGGAAGACAGAAGTTATTTGATTGCATTGCTTAATTAATAAATTATTTGGAGCACCTTCTCTTTAATCCATCTCTATTAAAAACAAGATATAACTTCATGAACTATCTTACTGTCTGAGAATTCATGATCTAGTTGAAGAAAAATATGTAGTCAGTAAACTATGACATGGAAAGGCAGTCTTGGTCAGCTGTGCTACAATTGTGGATGATGAGTTGACCTTCTGCTGCTGTGTTTATGATCTAAAGAAATGAATGCCACCATATCAAATGGCCTGAAATGATACCAGAACTTTTTACTAGTTCATCACTCATTTAATCAAGCAGCCCTTTGTCAGAGTGTTAAAAAAAAGTTGGTTTTATTGCTATTTGTCATTGTAAAATACCAAATATGTTTGATTTCCTTCGCTCCCTCTTTGATTCCTCACTTAGCTCTAGTTAACCATGGGGCTGGGCGATCTAATCCAGATAACATGTGCCGAAGCATATAGAAGTGCAGAACACATCAGCACCTTTTGTAAAAAGAGAGGGAATTTGCTGCATTTCATTGGATCCAAATCCCCTTCAGCGTGAAAGGTGGTGCCTGTGAAACACTGCTCTTCTCTCCCAAGAGCCTCCCAAAGCACTGCTGCAAGAAGCAAGAGCATGTCAGCACCTTTAGCTTGCTTTAATTGATATTGATAGGTCTGGAAGAAGCTGTTTCCTCCACAGGACTTTCTTAGACTTGTCTTGAAAGTTTCTTTTAGGGTGATGAGAGCAAACATGGGCATCCACCGTCACCCAGCAGCTGTGGGACCTCCCCAGTTCTGTAGATATCACAGGGTCGGTCTTGCAGTTTCAGGACTGTAGCTCCCTGGGCTCTTGAAAGAAGAGTGTTTCCAGGCAACACCAACCAACAGTTATGCGTTATGACATGAAGTCTACAAGAAGTAAGAACAGCAGCAGAAAATGAAAATACTTTTTTTTCTTGAAAAACTATATTTCCTAGTTTTAACCTGCTGTAATAAAATATACATGTGTATATATACATATATGCAAATAATTTTGTTGCATTTATAAATATTTTAAGTATTATAAAATACTTTGTATTATGTAATAAAAGTATATATATTATAAAATACTTTGAAGTATTTATAAAGCTTGAAAGTGATTGGCTTCCTCCTAAATAATGTTAGAAGTAAAATGTTCCCCAGTATTTTGGTATGTCAAAGACAAAGTAATGCTCAATGAAGTGTGACGTGATGAGAATTTTTCTGTGTGCTTTAGAGGAGCCAGGATTTTATCCATGGAATAAAGTGGGAACTATTTCTGCAAGACAGTCCAAACATTGGCAAAGGAAGTTTTAATAGATTTTTACATGACACAAAGCCAAAAGTATTCATAAATTACTGATGTCTCAAATTCCATGGCAAAAATCCTACCAAGTCCAACAGCAGATTTTCCCCCGACTGCAGTGGTCATGAGATCAGAAATGAGGGAGCAAAAATCAGCTTCTTGATGCTTAGTATGTATTTTAACATTATAAAACGTGTAACCAACAGCGTTTGAACAGCTCATTCATGCAGTACTTCTAATTAGAAAAGCATGATTGGGAAGCCCTCCAGAAATCTGTGAGGGGAAAACTCTGAATGCCAGTTAATGGTTTTGAATTTTGCATGCTTCTTTCCCAGTAGGATAAAGTTAAGTGTAGCAGGTAAAACTGCTACTTTTGTACATATTTTGTTGGTTATAAACACTACTAACAGCCGTGCTGCCTCTGTAAGCTGTTATTAAAACCAGTGGCACCAGTCCAGTTGCACTTCATTTTTTTAGAAGATGAAACACCAGTGCTGCGCACCCTGTTAGTGGTTGAGTAATAAAATAGAAAATTACCCCTTTTACCATGGTATATGACATTATAGGTTGAGTTTTCCAAAGCTCTTCACTAACACAGTCAATTAGTAGCCTAAGCTATCTGTCATTTTGAAATATGTGGTTTAGCTTTTTTCATCACATTTGCGTTAGATCCCAAGATCTTTCCACTCAGGGGCTAGTTTTACTCCAGTGAAATAAAGACACTCCATTTCCAAAACTTATAAGGTTCATTTATTACCTCTAGTAACATATTATACTGTATAAATACTCTATCCTTGTTATATGTCCTTTTAAAAAAGCGATAACTTAGAAGATCACATTAGACAAGAAGTATAAAAATAAATACGCTCATTATATGCATTTATTACAAATTATAACCCTTCCCAGAAGGGAAAGAAATATAAAATACTTATGAAGTATATAAGATCTATAGTAATATATTTTACTATATACATATGGAAAGCCATATTCTCTTGTTGTCTATGGACTGGCACAAACTTTTTTGATGTGAATGCTGGCGTATTGCTGTGGATGGACCTGCTATCCTTCAGCTTTGTCTTTCCGCCTTATCAGTGATTTGAGCACTACAAACTCATCAAAGGCCACATAAGAGAGGTTCCCATTCATAGCGGGATTGCTTTTTTAACTCAAATGCAAATAATTTCCGTTGGCTGGGGTAAGCTAAAAGATCTGAATGTGAAAGCATGACTACATGCTCACAAACGCCATCAGTCTGCTTGACAGGATGGTAGGACTGAGCTCCAATTAGACAAGCCAGTGGAAGGTATGCAGAAGGCACAAAAGACTGAAGCATTACATGCTCCATGAAGATTTCCACTTTTTCTAGCCTCTGCACTACATATGTCACCACAATGGTGTTGGGAGTGGATGGGAGAAATGGACAGGCACACTGGGATGACATAAAGATACTTAAAAAAAAATTACATTGTAATTAGCTATGGAGTTGACTGACTGTTCTTGGTACTTCTTACTGTTTACAGGTAGAGAATATGGCTTTATTTTTATATAAAACTATTCTCTGAAACAATAGCAGCCATGAATGACATAGTTAAAGCTCCTTTTCCAATCCTTTTTTTTGCCCTTTGTGAGGTAGGTAAGCCCTGACCAATTATTTTAAGCTATCTTTTCCACTCCCCTTTCCCTCCCCTTCCTACACATGGGGACTTGATCAGTACCACAATGTAAATCCAAAAGAAGGGAGAAATAATCTAACCCCAAAATGTTTGCTTAAAGGTGTTTCGGGCACTGCTCATGTTTTGTTTAATCTGTAACACTTAAAAAAAGGCAATCATAATGCCCTTGGGCCTTATCTGCTGAAGACAAGCGAGTGACATGGGTCTGCCATCCTATCAAACTTTCAGTTGGTAGGGTATTTTTAGGATGAAACCAAAGCTATTTGCACTGTCCCACCTCAATGGATCCTCACCATGAATTCTGTACGCAAAAATACATGTGCCGCCTCTAGCCCTCGTTTTTTCAGTGCATTGTTTTGAAGGAAAATAAAATAATAATAAAAAATGTTAGCTTTCCCAACTTATACAATTTAACTGCAGTCTGTAAGGTTGCAGAAGTCTATTAGGTGTTTCGGTTTCTTGGAAGGCTCACAGCTTTCTTGTGGCAGCACGCTGCCATCGTAAGAAATACATTTCAGCAACCTCTTCTTGAAACCTTTCCCGCACGTCTTAGAGCAGGGTGACCAATCCCCCAGCTGCCACTGCGGGCAGGGCACGTCGGCGCAGGGACGCACATCACTGGGTTTCAACTCCCGGGCACAGTCGGCGGCCAGCCGCCCCTGGGGGTCCCGGCACTCCACTGCCCGCCGCTGCCAGCCTGAGCCACATGACTTGGAGCACTCGCCCCAGTCCTCGATGACCCACTCAGAGGAGATGATCTCCTTGATGGCATTGAAGGATTCCTTCTTTCTAGTGAGTGCTTTCTCGGACCCAGGCTGAGTGGGCTTCTTCACGAAATAGGTGAACTTGATCTTGGGCTGTGGCAGGTCTCCCACTGTGAGGACCTGGATGGTCAGGGGCTCCTTCAGAGGGCTAAAACTGCGGATCCTCTCCAGGGCAGCAGAGGAGCCGCTGTACCTCAGCACGCTGCCCTTATAGGTGATGTCCTGCTCCAGCGTTGACAGGGTGTAATCACCATTGAGGACGTAGGTGCCATCTGCAGCTTTGATGGCGAGGAAGCTGCCATCATGCCTTGCACCCCTGTGGTTTCGCTGCTTCACTTCGATGTTCGTCGCCCCAGCTGGGATGGTGACAACGTCATGGTAGCCAGGTCTGACCAAGAGAAAAGAGAAAGACTCAGTGCTTCACTACTTCCTGTGAAAGGGAAGAAGCTGCCTAGCCCAAAACTGAATTTCATTTGAAGATGAAGCATTAAACTCATAAGCTTTCAACCTAGTCAAATTAATGGATTAAGGGATTTGCAAAATCACGTCTCAAATTATTGCTACAGCACAGCTTGTAAGGCGCTTTCTTTCACTGGTATTTATCTCACTGTAAATTATCTTTAGTCAGGTGGCTCTGATAGATCAAATCTCAATTCCAACCATAAACTGGGACAACATATCACCTTGGAACCCCAAAACTCTGAAACCCAAAACTTACACCGATGAAACAGTCATCAGAATAAAATAATAGCAGCAGTCCCATACTCACTTTGCTCTGACAAGTGTGCCAGACACTTTCTTGCAAGTGGATCCATTGCCACCGCAGATACCACATTTGTCAAACTTCTTATTGGACCCTATCATTCGGTCACAGCCAGCCTTTACGCACTGCCCCTGGACGCAGACAGAGGTGGAATCGGGGCTACACAAGGTACCATCTACAACCTTTGTGGGAAACAAGCAGTAGGGTGTTTGATTATAAAAGGCACATTACTCTGAAATTGCTCAATGCAGAAACATACCAAATGCAAAATATGGACAGGTGGAAGACCTGCAGCACTCCTATTTTCAGAGTTTTCCAAACTAAAATTCAAAGCAGTTCACAGACAGCTGGAGATAACCATGCTGTTTTCATCCCACTTGCAACAATGATGCCAGAGTGACAGCAGAAAACAACCAATTTCTTTTACTGCCCCTCCCCACAAAAAAACTTACCCCATAGAACAGTTTTACTGATTTCATGTAAAGAAAGAACTTTGTTTTCTAATATCCCTAGAAGGTAGTCATGCCATTGAAGGACAGGACCAAAACTGCTTTTAATGGTTCTCAATGTACCCTTTATTTCTAGAAGCACTGCCCTACAAAAAACTTCTGTGTCATCACCCTGGTAGTTATTGGCTCTCACCATCGTAAGTCAGCAAGTTCAAGTAGCTATGCAAGATGAACATTTTTCCTTTTGCTTATTTTAAGCTGTCAGCGTATTAGTAACTGGTATGAGAAAGCACCAATGTTTTGGCAAAGAGCCACCACAGTTTTCCAAACATATCTCAATGTAGTCACACTGGTGTTATGAGAGGAAAGGAAACTAGGGTGGAGTGGGTAGAGGAGGCAGTATGTGTGAAGTAACTGGAAGGACTGTGCCAGAATATTTAAAGCATGCTTGCACTGATCAAGCTGTACATGTAGGAAGAGAAGAAGGAAGAATAGCTGAAACATGAGAAAGACATGATTTCAGATTTCTACACTGCTTGACTCTTCATATAAAGATTAGAGGAAACAAAAATCCTATTCATGATTAGATGGAAGAGGAATGGTTTTGACGCACCTTTGGCTGTAAAACAAAGAAGTATCCCGTTCCTTTTGCTCGACAGACCAGCTTGCATCTGTCCTTTGGAGATACACCTGCAAACTTGGGCGTCCACTCCACTGCAGGTCCACTTCCAAAGGGAGACTTGGAAAACTCATTGTGCTTTTCACATTGTTCCTCCCTAAAGGTTTTGCCTGCAGGCAGAGGAAAGACAGGTGGACATAAGCTCATCTTTGTACATGTTCTTCGTCCACAAGATATCCTTCCTCTGCCTCAGAAATGAGGAAAAGATTACCATCATTGTCTGGACAGTCCTCGATGTTACATGATCTGTATTGCACCCTCTTCCCTTCACAGTATTTTCCCCCGTTCCTAGGGACAGGGTTGTCGCACTCCCTGAAGGAGTACTGCACTCCACCGCCGCAGGTCCGGGAGCACTCTCCCCATGCCCCCCAGGAACCCCAGCTCCCATGCACCGGTGTCTGTAAGGACAAGCAAAAGCAGAAAGAAAAAGTTAATACAGTAAAAGCAAAACAAAAACAAACCACAAAACCCACAATCATGCTCATTTCTACCTAAGCCAGTTGTAGAAAAAAAGCTGTTTGTTTTATCAGTTATCTGACTCCACTTATTCAAGCCTCTTTAACAGATTATTCCCACTGAAGCATTATGCATGCTGCTGTGCACCACAAGATATATTCCCATTTCTTTTTTCATACTTACATCATAATGCTTCTTCTCAGTTTTATTCACACACTTGCCATTCATGCACCACTTCCCTTCCCCGCAACTGGTGCCGTCTGCCCAAGGGAAGTGTTTGGTTTGGCAAACAAGCAGTCCTCCAGAAGTGCCAGTACACCAGAGCGTCGTACACGTACTGGCTGCATCGGGGCAGTGCTTGGACTCATCTCCAAATGTAAACTGGCACTGTCTGTTTGCATCATACAATGTACCAGGCAAGTCAGAAGGAAGCTGGATTGGTTTGTGGGGCTTGTCCAACAGACACTCACCTGAAAAGGAAGAAAAAAGAAAAACAGTAAGGAAAAAAAGGCAGACAATTGTGTCAAGGGAATTCAGCTTCAAATGGGAACTGCATTTGCTTTGTAATGTAAATCTCTGAGCCAATTTGTACATCATTTTTGTCTTCTAATTTTACTGGCAGCATGTAAAGGGTTAATGCTACACTGTAGCAGAAAGCACTGTGAAGGAAGGAAGGAAGGAATAAAGGAAGGAGGGAAGGAGGAAAAGGAGGAGGGAAAAAAGGGAAAAAAGGGAAAAAAGGGAAAAAAGGGAAAAAAGGGAAAAAAGGGAAAAAAGGGAAAAAAGGGAAAAAAGGAAAAAAAAGGAAAAAAAAGGAAAAGGGGAAAAAGGAAAAAGAAAGGAAAGGAAACAAAAGGAAAAAAAGAAAAAGAATAAAAGAAAAAAGAAAAGAAAAAAGAAAAGAGAAAAAAGAAAAGGCTACTAAATCACAAGAGCTTAAACACCACATCAGTGGGAAGCTTAATAATCTTACCATGACCGTTATCCAAAAATGTTGTAATCATGTAGGCACTACATGGAGACCAAGGCTGGCTGCGATCCAGATTGGAAAGCATAGATGCCATCATGTGGAAATCCCGGCTTATTCCATTAATACCAGCACACTGCTTTGCATCGTCATGAGGCATGTTAAACACGTGGCCTTAAAAAGAAAAAGGGAAAGCTTGTGATTTTAGGAAGTCTGTCCTATGCATTACCAATACTGTTCTAAGTACTACTCTGAGCTGCTCACAGCCTGGTCTTTAAATAATAACCTGAACCTGAATCCTGCCAAATTTTAAGCAGATGGTACCGTATCTTAGCTCCCCTCACAGCTTCCTCATGCTTTTTTTTCTGCTGTCCGTCACATGCACAGCTCTTGCAGACAGTGCTGTGCGGACAGGATTTACTTTCTGCAGTTCAACCCTACTACGAGGCAAAGCTTGGCCTCCTCCTGCCTGCTCTGGGGAGCGAGGGGTGAGCCCACAGTGTGGGCTAGGCAGCTCCTTGCTTTACGGCATTGAGCTGGTTTCAATCACGTGAAATCGCCCTTCAAAGCTTCAAGTACCTAGTTCGTGGGCTGTTGTAAAGGCAGCCTGTAAACCATCATCTTCTATGATAGAGCAACTGCGGTTTAGATCACAAACCGTTCCCACATCAGCCATCCCAAGAGTATCACATGTCTTGGCACCGCAGAGGTCCTGTAAAAAAAGGCAGTTTCATTATTAATCAGATCAGAGACTTAACCTTGGCAAGAAACATCCAGCCCTGGCAGTCTGCCTTTACTTATGGAAACAGCTTAAATATTCAGCACTTCAATGGGTATGATGGCAAAAATCTGTCTTTGGAACATACACAAGGGTTACAAGTAGAAATAAAATGTATAATTTCCATACTAAATCTGCTAAAAATATATGAGGCAGAAACACACCGCACGTACTGTGAGTTTCACCTGAGATGGTGCAAACAGCAAAATAACTACATAAAAAGCAGTTAATTTCATTTCCAATCTACTTTGCTGAAGCTGTGATGACACAAGACTGCCCCTGAACGCTTTTCCAGAGGTCTCCTGGGAGACGGAACCTCTGGGGGTCAGGAGCAATGGGCGTGGGGATGGATTTGACCTCTGTGTCCCTCACCTGCCTGGTGAAAAGGATCGCTGTGTCGTAGTGCTCCGCGTGCCGATCGCTGGGTGGGTTGTGCTGCTTCTGCCAGCTGCAGAAGTTTCTCAAAGTCAGGGCTGCATTGGAAGAGATATCGGGTCCCTTCCGCTCCTCATAAATGACCATGATTTTCACCACCACGAGGCTGATGGAGTTGCGGATGCTCGGGTGCTTGTACAACTTGGCTGCCACAGAGAGCAGCGTCAGGAGATAGTGCTTCAGCCCGCTGCCGTGGAACTCGGCCATGGACTGGTCGGCCACCAGCATGGTCTCCACGTAGCGGGGGCTGGACACGAACCTTTTCTTCCTTCTGCTTCCCGTTTCTGCATTAAGAAAAGAAGAGGGAGAGGGAAGGAAAGCGCAGGTGAGCGCAGCAAAAGAAATACCGTTGCAAGAGACCACCTTAAGGGACCAAAATCCCACCAATATTCAAGATTTGCACCACACCGCTGTGCCCCACGGCCCACGCTCGTCTCCCACCCCCAAAATTCGGCAGTGCCGGGTGAATAACCCCTGCTCTTACCGCCGCCGGGCAGACGGGCGATACCCACGCCACGGTGGGCGTACACCCCGCCGCCCCTCGGGGTGGGGACGAAGTGAAAGCCCTGGCCGGGCCCCACCGCCAGTCCTCTCTGAGGCGGGGGCGCAGGGTGAGGCAGAGCCCCCATCTCCTCTCCTCCCCTCCCAGTGGAGGGCGGCGCGGAGCCCCGACGGTACCTGCGTGCCCGGCGGGCTCCGACCTCGCCGCCTCCGTCTCCGGTCCCGTCCCCTCCTCGGCCTCAGCCACGGCGCAGCGGGCAGCGGGGGCAGCGCGGCGGACCCCGCGCAGGCGAAGGAGGTGGGCGCCGCGGCTGTGAGCGGTGCCAGGGGCAGGCTGGATGAGGTATTGGCGGCCCCGAAGGGAGAAGGCGCCGCGCATCCCCGCGCATAGGCTGAGGGCGGCGGCGGAGCTGGGGTCCCGGTTGACGGTGCCGGAATAGAAGCAGCGGGAGAGGTCGTCCTCCGGCGTCGGCGGCGGCCCGCCCAGGTACTGCAGAGTGAAGTCCGGAGCCAGGAAGCTGCTGTCGGGCTCCAGCTCCAGCGTCAGCCGCTCCCCGAAGGCCTCCAGGCGGAAGCGCTCCCGGCCGCCGGCAGCGCCCAGGCGCCGCGGCACCACCAGCGCCTGCCGCTCCGCGCTGCACAGCCCCAGCAGCGCCGACAGCACCGGCACCAGCACCGGCACACGCCCCGCGGTCCTCATTGCGGCCGCTGAGCTGGGGACGGGCAAGGCTTGCTGCTGCAGCCGCCGGCTTGACGGAGCCCTTTTTATTGCTTTATTTGGTTTTATAGATAGATATATTTAGGATTTTTTGCTTTCAGGTTTAGGGGGTCTCTTTAGTTTCTTTCTGCCGGTGGAGCAGCGGGAAGGGTCCCGCGGTCACTGCAGAAGCGGCGTCGGCTTCTCCATGGCCGAAGTGCGGCGGCGGGGAGCGAGGGTCTGCGAGGGGAGCGGCTGGTCCGCTCCGTCCGTCTCCTGGTCTGTCTGTCCTCTTCCTCTCGCTGCCGTTCCTCCTTCCCGCCGCCTTCTCAGGAGCGGGTGGGGAGTAAGCTCCGCTCCGGCGAGTCTCCTCTCGCCCCTCCGGCAGCCCCGGGACGGGCCCGCCGGCACTTCCACGGCCTTGTGTGGCGGGGAGGAGGCGAGCGCCGAGAAGCCTCCCGCTCTCGCGGAGCAGAGAACAGAGCGTACAGCACCCCCAGCACTCCGCGCCCGGGCCCTCTGCCGCGCTCCCGGCTCCTCCGCCGTGCGGGGTGAGTGCAGCGGCAGTGGCCGCCGCCGCCCTTTATGGGGTTTGCCCGGGCCGCCCCCACCGCGGCGCGCCCCGCCGCCC
>JASSUY010028458.1:0-41996 GCA_032466535.1 Forpus xanthops | reverse complement strand
TTCCCCCCGCTTGGCCCTGGGCTGGGGAGCAGCAGGTGGATGGGCTGGAGCTCCTGAGTGGGGAGGGACGTCCGTGGTCGCGTTTGTGGCCTTTTCCCATTTTCCTCTTTTCCTTTTTCCTTCCCCCACCTCTCCTTTTACCTCCCCTTCCCTCATTTCTTTTTTCCTTTTCAGCAATTCTTGCCTTTTCGCAGCCCTAATAGCTGCAGTCAGCCGTGCACCTGTACTTCTGGGAAATGGTCCCTTTTAAATCATTTAAACAGAGACATTTACGTAGGTACAGCCAATACTTTTCTTTGAAGCCATAACCAACCATAGCAGTATGACTAATCCACTTAATTCTTTATATGTAGCATGCCTGTGATATGCTCAGCCCCAAGAGTACTTCCATCTCCTTGTTGAGGCCTTTTTAGAGAATGGGGGCAAACTGGAGCAGGAGTTTTAGAACTAGATGATCTTTAAAGTCGCTTCCAACCCAAACCATTCTGGTATTCTGTGATTCTATGAAGTGGTGAGCAAATGGGTGAATTAAAACAGAAGCAGCAGTGTACCTGTTGGTGACAGCTCCTGGCCTATGAATTAGCCAGGATGCTTTGGTGACAGATGACAGTACATTTTACACAAGAGTAAAACTCAGAGGCTGAAACCAGAAGTAGTGGGATACATTATCCTTGTGACAGAACGAACAGTTCTAAATTTTTACATATCCACTGCTCTCTTTGGCTGGAGGCCACTAAATTTAAACCAAAGGGTTTTCTTCCTGATTTAAAGCTCCATGCCACTTAAACCTGGAGCCGCACTTCTGTGTCAATTGCACAGTGTGATTGCCTGCTAACTCCCAATAATACATACGTTTCCCATTGTGTTCTGTAAATCGTGTGAGTTTAGGAACACGCATTTGTTGAAGTTGTGGAAAGAAAAAGATACAAAAGGATGAACCCTGTTTCACAGTTACTTATTCTACAAAAACAAAATTGCCCATGTAGTGACAAGCAGAACCAGAACTGGGCCTCGAAGGGGGGATTTTCCTTGGCATACAGCATAAAATACTGTATGTTCTGGGCAGACCCCTGGTGTGGGGAGGCTGCAGCTGCTGCCCGTCGATACATCAGGAGTGGAAATACCCATTCAGTCACAACTTAGGCTTAATTTCTCACTTGGGTTGTAGATGCCAATCTCTACCCTTATCTTCATACCCAACTCAGTCATGCTTTTCCTAGGATAGAAAACTGCCAATGGAGGCAGAGCTCATTCATGCAGTTAATTTTGTCTTGCACGTGATAGGTACCTAGCAGTTGTATGAGTTTTGAACACTTAGGGAGTTATGGGTTTAAAAGTACATACATATTGTCTATGAAATACAGAATTGAAAGTAAAGCGGTTTTATAAAGTATTTTTTAACTTATATTAATTCACAGTAGCCATATGTGCAATGCTACCTATTAAAATTATTCAAACTCCCAGTCCATCAGGGCAGGCAGTGTGATGCCTTGATTAGGAGGGGACTAGAGCCGGTCCACCTCGGTGTCCACCACGGGGAGGGCCACCGGGATGCCGGTACCCCTCTCTGATAGTATTCTGGTGTTACTTTTTAATGTAAAATCTCCGGTTTGAAGACGCCCTGACCACCTTAAAACAGCTGATTTTTTTTGTGTGTGTGTGAAACGTTTTCGTCTTGTTCCACCAGGTGGCACTCGCCTACAAAAAATTTTCCTTGGAGAGTGTCACTGTTCATCTCTCAGGTTTCGAGCTGCGCTCGGGTGGTTACATGTAAACGCTGTTCTTAGCAGTGATTAGGGCAAAACTTGTCCAGTACTTCATATAGCATCTAAGCAAGTGTTTTAGTAAAGAACTGGGCAGTTGCCTGACTTTCCACTTGTTGCCAGATGTACGTGCTGCTGTGCACAGGCCGACACATCAATGCTTTGCACTGAGTAAACAATCACCTTGTGAAAAAGCATTTACAAAGGGTTTGCTTCCTGACAAATGTCCGGTGTCACCACACACCACTTGCATATTGTACAGCCTTGTGAGGGCTGCAATTGCTCTCCGTGAGTAGACCCAGCAGGTTTTGCTGGATTATTCACAACAAGAAAGCATGTGTTTTCATATTTACAATCAGTATCATATCTAATCCATATCAACTCAATCCCATTTTATGTAAATTAAGATTTAGAAAGTTGAACGTACTAAACTTTTTAGGATTTTACTTAGATAAAATCTAGAAAAGGTAGACTGCTTGTCTTTTTAATAAGTTCCTGATGCTGCATGAGGAAAAAACTGCCAGGGAAAGATACATAAAATTACAACGCAAAGGAAGCCACCAGATGGGGCTAATGGATCATCGGATTTTAGTCTACAGGAATGATTTTTTAAAGGATTTAACCTAAACGTTGCCAGTATCTGAGCGTTATTAACGATAGTGAAGCTTTGATTTCTTTACCAGTGTTTGCATAAGCTACTGTTTCCAATATTAAAAAAGCCAAACCCACACTTTTTCGACCTGTTTAGCTGCTGCAGAGAGTTGCTCCCTGCCAAAACTTGCCATGTGGAATTAAAACAGCAGATGGCACATTAGACCCATTAAATAGATTAAATTTGTTTTGTTTTGTTTTGTTTTGTTTTGGAAATTCATCTGATGCAGAGCTCTTTTCCCATTGCTGGCTGTGACTACTGAAAGGTTCACCCACAAGCAACACTTCTATTCTAAGCACTCTTATTCCCCATTGTCACCTTGGGTGAATACCTGTACCAAACAGGATTATTTATAGAGATTATTCCTCTGTGATGTCTTTTGTGATAGGTATGATTAGTATCTTTGCTGTTTATTGTTGATTTGGATGTAATTAAAAGTTGGGTTGTTTTTTTTTTTTTTCTTTTTTTTTAAGCAGAACAACAGCTATAAGAGAAAAATCCTGTAATTCTGCATGAGTGTTTTGGTACTCAGCAGTACTGTGAAGAAGCAAAACAGTGTCCACCATCCCTTTAAAGAGAAGTACACATGTTTATTTTGGAGGAGGAGGGGACTTACCAGATTTGACTCACATAGTTATCTGTTTCCCTGTAATTCTTACTTTTTCATGAGCGAATTATCAAAGACACTGCAAAAAACAGGTGCAGAAATTTTGGTATCCCCCAAATTTTATCCCTAAATAGCCTATGTAGGCTCAAAGTGAACCTCTACAAATTCCTTCTACTGCCCGTTAGTAAACTTTTACCAAAATTGTATGCAGTGGGAACTTGGTTTACTGCTGGCTGTGTCAGTCGAACATTTTATTATTCAGCAAATCTAATGCACCAAACTCTGGGGTTCAGGATTTAAGTTAGTTCAGTTTATAAAGGTAAGGGCAGGCAGGAGTCTTCATTTAAACTCAGCAGAATTTGTATAAATAAGAATCCATTTATTTGGTGCTAGTCCCTATTTAGATCACAATGAATTTTTTTTGTACATACTTTGCACTGACTGACATAATGCCACATCTATGATTTTAATACAATTACAGGCACTATAACTGATAGTATAATATATCTCTTTAACAATTTTTTTAGTGGGCACAGGTAGGAGCCAATTTATCCAGGTCACCTTAACACATCTTCTGAATTTTGTGTTGCCAGCTGTCAAACTAGCTTTCCACAGAATTTTTCTTGTGGCTTTTTCATATAAGTTTTTATATCTGGTTTGTGTGTTTGCTCCTGAAATAAGTATGGTGAAAAATGTATTGAGTTTTGTCTATGATAAACTATTTTGAACCATTTATTGAGCAAACTGGTCTAGTGGAAGATGTCCCTGCCATTGACAGGAAGGTTGGAACTAGTTGATGTTTATGGGCCCTTCCAACCCAATCCATTCTGCGAGTCCATGACTTCATCATTGGAGTGGAGGAAAATAAAAAAAACATGAAGGCAAAAGTCAACAGAGCATAGGAACCATGAGTCTTATTGTTGCCTTACTGTTTATCAGGCAGCTGTAAACCCCCCCCAGGCTCCTGTGGTACTCAGTGTCCTCCTGGAGTTATAGCCACAAGTCATAGTCTTCTCCTGATTCTAATATTAGGTCAGCTCCAGTGGGAAAAACAATTACGTGGGTTGCAATGGGACTGATGAGGAGTGCCTTTCCTTCTGAAGCTGTGCCCAGAGGAGGATGGCAGGGTATCATTGCTAATGGTCCTCATTGGCTGGTGTGTCTGAGCTGAATAAGCTCTGTGGCAAACAGCAGGCCTTGGTTGTGCCCAGGAGTTGGCTGCGTTCATAACCACATGTATAACTGTCTACTGTAGTATCCCTATCTGCTCTGAGACATCAAAGGCTGTTAGTACCTCCTGGCTGTTTGTTAACTGATGTGCTTGTTAGAACCTGTGAGCTAATATGTTTTAAGTGATATGTTCTAAAGGTAGTGGAGGCAAAGCCGTGTATGTATTTAATGTGAGTTTTCTGGCTAGGTCAACACCAAGGGGATGGCCTAGCATTTAGTTTTATGTTAACTTCTCTCTCCAGCTATTATCATATACCATAGTAAAAGTCTGTTATAACAGCACAGTAAGTCTGAAGAAGGAAGTCTGCATAAGAATGTGAATTCAGACGTGACTGTATCACACATAAACCCACAGGCAAGTGGTTTAAAAGACTGTTGAGATCCAACATGTATATCTAACTTTCTGGTGGTAGAAGCATTCCTATTGAAGAATTTGTGTCACCAGCTAAATTTCTTGTGAACAGCTGACCTAAATCCAAATTTTCATGGTGAAAACAACTGCCGGTGTCAAATATACAAGAAAAAAATCTCCCTGGAAAGAAGGGATTAAATAAAAGCAATCAGGCAAAATGAAGTATTGCATTATAGTACGCCTGCAAAAGTGTTTCAGAAGTTAAACATAACTTTAATGTTGGCTGCAGAGTCCCTCAGCAACTGGCAAGGAGCACATTCATGCATGCCCTGAGTTTCACTGGCATTTTGATATTTTTATCACACTGCAGTTTCAACAGATACCATGCTTTCTCCATGTGCTTTGGGCAGAGGATTTCACAAGTACTGCAAGAAGTGTTACAGTTCCCGTGAACGTCCTCATAATGAAAACTCATTGCTGTACCTTTTAATAAGATTTTACCTTTGAGACACCTGTGTGATTGATTCAGAAGACAATTACCATCACTTAGTAGATGTGAGTCACACTGATTTCAAAGAGTTTTCTGTCTTGCTAGATGATGCTCTGCTTATTGCTCTTCTGCTCTATCCAGAGGTGCTGGTCATTCTTCATGACCATAGCCTATGGTCATAATGCAGGTACTCCTTATAAAAAAGCATGAAGAAATCTGAACATAAACCCCAAACATTTTTGATGGAGTTAAATTCCAGGCTGGGCTGTTCCCTCACCCGGTTCTAGCACAGACGTGAAAACAATTGTGTTGGCTTAGCAGAGGCTGTGATGCATCGCAGCAAGTGGTGAAAATGGGCAGCTCAGCCTGGCAGGCAGGGGAAGGACAGGAAACCCTCTGAGCTGGTGGTGTTGTCTTACCATTACTGTGTCTATTAGCTCATTGCAATAATGCTTCCAGACCTAAACTGCCACGTACACACCATATTGTATTGAACTTAATGTACATGAGGGTGTAGTAGTATGAGGATCCATTTTATCAACCTTTTTCTTCTCACGTTCTCCGTATATGATTTTAGTAGCCTCATTTACATGCTTCACCTTATCCATGTTTTTGTTTCATCCCCTTGTACCCCACCCATCCTTCCTGTTAAACTGTTGGCAGTAAGCGTGTTTAACGAAAGGCAAAAACCATTAAGGAACGTGATTAACCACTCTCCACTCCCCAAACAATTTACATACATGTTTAGACTCATCTGATCCATGGTTTGCTAAAAAGTGGATTAGATGGGGTTTCCTCTTGGTTTGCAGGGGCAAGGCTGGCCCTCTTGAACTTCAGTTCTTGGAGCTCCTCTGTGTCTCAGTTTGTGTACTTGTTCTGAGAGGGTTCCTCTTTTCCTCCCTCTCCTTTTCCAAAAAGCCTCACATTTCCTATGTGTGTCTGAAGATGGCTGCTGCTGGATGAATGGTGTTTGTTGTAGTAGTCATGTGAAAACTTTCTTTTTGCTTCTTGAATAGCCATGACATCTAGGGAAGAAAGCTAGACGCTTTCTAACTGTGGTTATGAATTCATGTAAGGGGGGTTAGTGTATTGTCTGCTGTCTGTTATAGTCGAACACATTGCTTGAGGTTGCCTAAAAACACAGTTTAAAGTACAGACTTGTATTCATTATCAGGTTCTCCATCACCTATGACAGAGATATTATACTAATTGCAATAATCAAGGTAGTGTTTAAAATGTTAGCTTGCCATTTTTCCCCTTTTTCTTTCAACATGTGAAATGTTTTCACCTTGTGAAATGTTTGTCTGCACTTAACCATAATGAAAGGGAATTCCCCAGATACCAGTCCTGGGCGTATTTTGTATCCTTTATAAAAGTTAGAGAGCTTGCATTTTAACATCTAAATGATTTAGATCACTCTGTCACCTTTGCTGATACTAAATAATCCCCAACCTGTGACACACTGGTGTGTGACACGTAGCTGACTAATAATTAAAGCTCAGTACAGCCAAGGAAAATATATAGCATATATTTTGCTATATGAGCAGCCCAGAAGCCCTCCAACACCTCTGTAAAGGATAAAAAAGAAGGATTTCTATTGTTTCAAATACATGAGCCACTTCTGTGGTCCTCAGTATGCTGAGGCACTGACTTTTGCCTTCTGATGAAATGACATCTTTCTGTCTCTCTGGTTTGATATCTGGGTTGCTAAGAACAGAATATTTGTAGACTGTGTGGAACCAGAATATGCTACTCTTTCTGTCAGCACTGACACAAAGGTGAATATTATGAGCAGTCTTAACCTTTTTAACCTATATTTTAGTACTTACTCTTATGCACCAGGTCATGGTTGGTGTTTGCCATCTTAAATCCTGCTTTGATTTTAAATAAGAACTTCTATTGGCTGAGCAACCACTGACTTCCTTCAGGCTTGCATCACAAATGGGAAACAGCATCTCTAGTCTTAGGCTGCTGCTGGGGTTCTTCCTCTGAAGTCTGAGGCTTCAAACCAACATGCAACAATAACTGTTTGAGAAATAAATTTATTACTTTATTACTCAAAAAGCTGAGTGAAACTTTAAGGGGAAAAAGGGCAGAGAATTGAGCAACAGTTACACATTTCTGCATAGAGTAGTTGAATATTAAGCCTCAGCAGCTCTGAGCTTTCTCTTTCTTGTAAAGAGAGGGGATTTAATATGTCATTGCAACTTTTTTAAATCCAAGAGAATTGCTAGTCCCAGCGTTTTCACTAATCTCACACTATCTGCCAGCAGTTGTAATAGAGATAATCTGTTAGTTTTTATCTTTCTACCTAGCTGGACCTGCATCACAAGTGGAGAAAGTGCTAGCCAGCCAAGAGAGAAATATTCTTGCCTATGTATTTTTTTATCCAGAACTGATGGAAATAACATGTAAGCAAGTAAACCCCTCAGCAATACATTCCTTAAGAGAGAGAACCTTAAAAGGCAGCCCTACTTAACAGCAAATTTGTGGATTTGCATCAGGATTTTTATTTAGATGCTTTAATCTGGTCATTTATCTATTTGTATGGTGACCTAAGCATACATTTCAGAAACACTACAAGCAATTATAATGTAAAGTCGTGGTTTTAAGTACAGTTCTATGTTTCTTTCTTCAACATTTGCCATATACCAAAACAGGGTCAGATGTCTGTGTAGCTTTTGGGAGACCTAGCTGTGCTACTGGCTCCTTTTGAGATGAGGAGCTCATCACTGAAGCTTAGATCCAACAACAGCCATAAATATGTAAAAAACCAGTTACTGGATCCAGTAGCTGGGTCAACTCTGTGTTTTAATATATTGTTGGCTTTCAGGAACCCTAACCAATTGCCTCTTTCTAAGCATTTTACTCCCTCACTGTGTTTATGTTCTCTCAAATGAGCAACTCACAGTCATTAAAGACTATCTCCTTGAAAGCCCCTAGGAAGGATTATCCTTATTTAAGAGGTAGAATGCTGAGTACAAAGAGATTCAGCAATTTGTTAGCAAGAAGACAAAATGCCTTTGTTACATCATAGGCAGTTGCAGAACCTCTAGCTCTGCCATAACTTGTTTCAGCTATTTCAGGACAGGGCTCATGATGTTGCTAAATCTGTTCTTGCTTCTTGACGGTTTTATCCACATTTTGAACAGGACCTCTTATTTTTTTCTGCTTTCAAAATCCCCTTGTTTTCTAATGCTAGGCTGGAAATTCAGGTTTCTTCTTTCCTCTTATTTAATGTTAGGGAAAATGTAAATGAGAAATCCTTGTTTTCTGTCAAGTACAAAGGCACATAAGCCAGTAAGATTTGTTTATGTGTCTTGAGATAGAACAAACAGCTAAAAGGTCTCCCTCAGTTCTGGATGTATCTATATGTCAATGCTGATGTGTCCTTTTAATTATGCATTCAGCTTAGCTGGAGGCAAGACTTCATGGCAGCTTTTGCTTGGCACATTGGGATACTTAATATCTCTATTTTATCAATGAAATTAGTAAAATAAGAGGTTGTAAAACTAAACCTTAGACAAAGAACTATAGAGCATTGTGTTGGATTGACCTTGGCTGGCTGCCTGCTGCCCACCCAGCTGCTTCTTCATTGCTTCTCCTCAGCAGGATAGGAGGAAGAAAATAAGATAGAAGAGTTTCTGGATTGAGATAAAGGCAGGAGATCATGTACCTGTTAGCGTGATGAGCAAACCATAGTTGATTTGGGAAAAATGAATTTAATTTATTGCCAATTAAAATAGAGTTGGATGGTAAGAAACAAAAAGCAGATTTAACCCTTCCTTCCCATACTTTTTTTCCTCAGGCTCAAAGTCACTTTTTCATTCCTGACTCCTCTGCCTCCCTCACAAGTGGTGCAGGAGGATGGGGAGTGAATAGTTGTGGTAAGTCTATGGCGGTTCCTCTTTTTCCTTGTCAGATACTCTCTCTGCTCCAGTGCGGGACCTCTCCATGGGCTGCAGGCCTTCAAAACAAACCTGCCTCAGCCTCGGTCCTTCCCATGGGCTGCAGGGAATTGCTGCTCAGGTGTCTGGAGCACCTCTTTCCCTCCTCCTCTTCTCCCCTCGGTGCTGTTTCTGACACTTTTCGCCTCACATCCAGGCAGGGTTTTTCCCTTTCTTCCCCAGGCTTTCCCCAGGCACCGCCATCACCATCATGCTCAGCCGGGCCCTGAGATGGGTCCATTGTGTCCAGCTGAAACCGGCTGTGTCTGGTACCGGGCAGCCTCAGTCACTCCCCACAGAGGCCCCTGTGGCCCTCTGACAGAGCCTGGGCACCTGTGCCCTGTACAGGTACTCTGATTGAAAACACTGCAGAAGGCATGCAGAATGGTACAATGTAGTTGTCACTTTCTAACTCACTGTCTTCTTGACCAACTTCAGTGTCCCTATCGCCATTCCTCTTTACCTTTTCCCTCTGGCAAGTCCCCTTCTAGCCCAGGGCACCAGGCGGCAGCAGGGGCAGGGAGGCAGACCTCCGCAGTGGTGTCATGTTTGCTGCTGTCACGGAAATTAATAGCCTCAGCTTTTTCCCATCTGCCTAATCAGACTGTGAGATTCTCCTAAACCAGGCAAAAAACCTAATACCAGGCTTTCTGATCGGGAATTAGATGCTTGACAAAATAGATCAAACAATTTTGACTAGGCTTGGGCTGAAGATACCCTATTTTTGGCTGTCCCTTGGTGACACTTCCTCTGCTGCTCTTTGAGGTGGGGAGGTGAGGTGAGGCAGCCTCTGGCTGCCCTCTGCTTCCCTCCTCGTGCATTCACCTGCTGCTTTCCACCTTCAGGGGACTGGATCAGACTGGTAGCTGTTAACAGGAAGAGTGCTAGCAGGGGACACAGTAGGCCCCATTTCTTTCCTGCTCCCTCCAGTTTTTGGAAGTTTTTAAATTGCTGTCATAGTTCTCCGCAGAGTCGTGCTTGCTATCTCCCTAGCTGATCTGGAGCAGCTCATGTGAGCCACTTCTCTGGCACATAACCCCGCTTGCACAACCACATATTAAGCCTATTAATACACTTTGCAATCCTCACTGCAGCTATGCAACACGTAGCTTAATCACATAATGTTAACAAAGAGAACTGAGCAGACACGTAGGCCCCAATTCTGGAAATATTTATATTAAGTTAGGCTTAACTTGTAGCATTTTGCTAACCCCTCGAGTGCTTGCAGGACTGAAAACTTAATGAAAAGTTGGCTAAAATATTCTGTTTACAAATGATATCAAGAGGAAGCATGTACAATGTCTTGTACAAGAGATGAAGTTTTCAAAATAACACACCCTTCCATCCATCCTCTGTGTCAGTTTATACCATAGACACTTTAAGAGAGCACAGCAAGAAATAAACAGACACTAGTAAACCAAAATATGTATTTGTATTTTCACTCTTGTTACTGATAGGTCTCATCATCCCTGCTTAAGTCCAAACACCAAAAAGCTAGTCAATAAAAGTCTTAACTTCCATTTAGCATCACTAGATTTCTTCTCTTGGCTTTCCTACACAAACCCTTGTGCAAAGCCTTTGCTGTTGTGATGTAGACAGGCTCTTTGATTTCCAGTGAGTATATACCTAAACACATGAACATGTTTGCAAAAGATGCTTGTGACACCTGTTGATGTGCTGCCTTCGCTATGCCACCACCTCTTTTATGCACTTGATGGCACATTTTATGTTATTCTTTTGGGTGACAAAGAACTAAATTCAGGGAGCATGGGATGTTCATGGTACCTTTTCGTTCAGTCTTATTTCCCCATGAGTGTCATTGGGAAGTTACAGCATATTTGACTGAACGGTTGAGATTGCCAGATGCACACTTTGAAGTTAAAAGCTATACTTCAGGCAAAAGTAGAGGTTTGGGCATATGATTCAGGTGGTTCAAGCTGAAAAATCACAGGTTTTGAAATGTCTCAAGTCTTCTAGGAGTATGTGGGCCTAAGAAGAGAGGGAAGGGGTAAAGTAGGCATGGTGAAGCTTTTCCTGGTATTATTGTATCTACCTATTAATCTCAGTATTTTGACTCATTTGTTTATTGTTGAGTTCTACCTTCTGTTGATTTAGAAGATTATAAGTTTAAATTAAAAAAAACCAAAGTATACTTAAATAAGTGATTAAAATATTGCAGGCAGAAAGATGCCTCATAATTTCACATGGAATAATTTATTTATTTATTTATTTTGCAGAATAATTAATTCTATTGCTTTCACAAACTCAGCTGTCATTTCTGATCATTAGCTGGGCCTAACTGGAAGGCAGGCTTCATGTACCCTTACCCACTGGCAATGCCCTCTCTTGTTGTGAAAGAGGCCTGGGTGTGACACCCAGTTTAGCTACCCAGTCCCTAGGATCCATGGGGACTAGAGCTGAGGCAACCCCAAATTCTTTGCATTGTAGTTGCCTCCGAATGCCTCAGCTGCACACTGAAGCCTGGGTGGAGGGACATCTGTGAGCCCTTTGCGAAATGCAAGTGGGTGAAGAGGTCCAAGAGTGTTCTCCAGCTGCTCATGGCCACTCCAGGCTATTTCAGGCTTGGTAGAGCTGCTGACTGACATGATGTGGCTGCTGATGTGCTCTTCAGTGCTGAGTTGGCAGGAGCGGGGTGGTACTGGTCTGGGCCAGGGGCAGCCTGGGATGATCCTGTGGTAGTTAATGAGGGTCATGGGCTGGAGGACACTTTTGGAGCTTCTGAGGTTGACATCCTAAGGGGAAGCATAGTCTGGTTAAGTATTATGTGGCTTCAAAGGCATTAGTGAAAGCAGGGGAATTTCTTTCCCTGAGATCTCCAAGGTCCCATATAAGGGCTCCCTCTGAGCATGGACTTGTTCTTACACTTAGAAATCAGAACAGCATGACTCCTAATTATCCAGAAAGAAGAAAATCAGTGTCATTCTGTGCTACTTCTCTCACCAACTCTTTCTTTCTTGATTGAAAATCTCACATAAATAACATTTATGAACTGGGCGTAGTATAAAAATCCTAGCTACAGTGCAAATATGCACAGCTGTCACGTATAACACACCTTTTAAAACCAAAGCATCATCAAGTATTTTTGCAAACAGAGCTAAAACCCTCCACCTTATAAAACCATACATTTATATAATTCCAGTGAGGCAAACTGCACTGTCATTGCTTTATATTGTAAATACATGTGCTAAAATAGACTGTGTGAAGAAATTGCTAGTAAGACAAAACAGTGAACCCAGATTTAACTGAAAGAGCCCTGCGAGCTTTATTAATTTGCATTTTAAAGTTTTCCAGGAAAACTGTTCTTTCCTTGCCTTTTCAAAAGAATTCAAACTCAAGCATGCGATCGGAAACAAGCTGAAAAACTATAAACACTCAAGCTACGACATAAGACTAAAAACTCAGAAACTGTAAGAAGTGACAACACTAACACTGTTTGCTTCAGGAAGGGCAGAAAAGCAAAAGTCAATTACGGTGAGGATGTCCGCTGCTGAAAGTGCCAGCGTTTGTTGCTTTATGTTAATCTCTGTGGCCCCAATCCCACAGTATTTTTCACATATCGTTGGACAGCTGCGCTCGAACAGAGGCCCATTGAGTTCATGTCATTTGAGCAACTCTTTTGCATTCAAGAGCTTTGATCTGTGTGGCTGGAAGTCTCTTCTTAGCTTCTGTCTACAGCAGTGTCCCGGCGCACATCCGCCACTTTCTTAGTACAAAGCTATTCCTTTTGACTAGCGCAACTCTGCAAAGAACTATGGTAATACATTGTGCATTATTTTAACTCCCATTAGATTGTTGGATTGTACAGTTATGATGTGGGAAGTACCAAAAGTTCTAGCTGTGAGCAATGTAAGTGGTGGTTGTGTCCAAGCGAGACATCTAACTACTAGTGCCAGTGAAAGAGAACAGATTATTGATGTTGGAGACTGCCTAATCCATCCATAGCCTATGTGGCCTCTTATGGGCGCAGTAGGTGCACATGGGTAGAACTGCTTTCCAGGATGAGGGATAGAGACGAAGGGCACAATGGTGGTAAAATTAAACTTGATGGATTTCTAAACTTGATTTTACATATTTATCTCCTACCACAGCGCAGGAAGGGATATACCAAAGAAGGAAGTACCTTCCATACTTGTAGAATCATAGAATTCCAAAACCCCTGCCATGGGCAAGGAAAAATGTCCCTAAAATGCATAAACTCCCTGCTTGGGCTTATTTCAATGTAAAAACAAGCTTGTGACCAGTGTTTGATTATCCAAGAGCAGGGGAATGCAAACCTTCTGACACCTCCAAAAAGGCTCCAAAAACATCCAAAAAGCGCTTGGACTAGGAAGCAGTGCCTGGGGAACATTTCCACACAGAGATAAGTTAAATTGCAGACATCAGCATTTTGTTGGGGAGGCTGCCTTGTCCAAAATTTTGCTGTGTGTGCATATCTCATTTCAAACCTAACAGCTAGCAAAAAAGGATCAGCTGGTGCTCTAGACTACAAGGCCAAATGCTGTAAATATATACAATAAATGCTGTTCCACACATGAGTAATTCCTTTGGCTCTGTCTGTGCAGTCTCTGGAAGAGATATAAGTCAGGGAGTGCAGTGTGAACCTTGACCTGCTCTTTGTGGGTCTGCACTGCTGGCAAGGGAATATCCAAAACCCAGCTACTTCCAAGCCCTGTGCTCACCCTCTCATGAGTGAAATTAGGCTTTGATGTGGGAAGTGGCTTGTTGTCCCAGGGTAGGATGGGGTAAGGGATAGAAGATCCTCTCATCCCATTAAGGGAAAAGGAAACCCTGCTGAAAGCATTACCTGCCTCACCATGCAGAATTTCTTGCCTAAGATAAAACCAGTTGACCACCAGTTGACCTTTTCAAAGGGATATTGTCATCTAATCCTATTTTAGACCATCAGTGAAAAAGGCAGGCGTTTATGGCTAGATTTGGTTATTAGTTATCATGTGGCAAGTACCATGGACATAATGTTTCATATACACTTTCAATTCTAAGGTATCAGTGTAGGTGTTAAATTGGATTTTTGGATGCTTAGTTTCTTTTTTATCTTTTCTTAATTTTTAGGGATTTGGCATGTGATTTGAGAACTAGCAAGAAATATGGAATAAAGACAGAATATAAACAATTAATGAGGTTACTGCTGCTCTTACTCTCTTACTTTAGGAATCAGAAGAAAGAAATGTGGTGATATGGGGTGTGACCAGGATACACAGATAATTATCTTATAAAATAGCAAGAACAGTGGCCAAAGTTAGAAAAAAGCTGGTGTTTCTAAATAGAAAAATATTTTGCTGCTGGGGATTTGGGGATTTGTGTGCTAAGAAAGTACTAGGGGATCTCTTTATGCAGCATGGAAACACTCCCAGCAATTCATCCTTACATTGAGTTTCTTTGTCATCTGACTGCTGTCACTCAGCCTTCACTTAACTGTGGCTGTGGGGAGGGCTGGAAGCATTTTGATGCTGGGAGAAGAAAGAAATCTCATAATTAAAGGTACATACCTTTTTAAACCAGTTCCCCTGAAAATAATAAAAAAATATATATATACAGGAGACTTGAGCTGTTCCATAGGTGTCTGCTGCCTACCATGGGAATTTGCAGTTACCATGAACTGAACAGGGTAAGCAGAATGTGAAATCTGAATGATTTTACTCCTGCACCGTAGGAGTTCCCTAAAGGAGCTTGTCAGAACTGCACTATCTGTCCTATGTCAAAGAGCTACTTTGGGGTGAGACTGCTCTGACCCATTTTCCCTTCAGTTCTCAAAGTAGGTACAAATGAGGGTGGTACAATACTGGCACAGGTTGGCCAGAGAGCTGGTAGATGCACCATCCCTGGTGCCATTCACAGCCAGGCTGGATGTGGTTCTGGGCAAGATCTAGTTGAAGATGCCCCTGCTGATTGCAGGGGTTGGACTATATGAGCTTTGAAGGTCCCTTCCAACACAAACCATCCTATGATTCTATAAAGATTGCTACAGGCATTTCTTGTCCCCAGCAGCAAGCAAGAGGCCTAAGCATCTATCTTCTTAAACAGCTGTTGAGCATCAGTGTGTCTATATGGTGTAATTACAGCTGCTGTCACCAGTTGTACCTTCTTGCCTTCAATTTACTGATTCTGCCAGGTTGGTCCCATTGTGGAAAATAGTGACCCTGCTCCTCCACCCCTGACTGGCACAGCCTGAATCCAGTGCAGCCCAAAACCAGCACAGCCTCTTTCATCGCTGCGTGTTTGTTCTTTAGAGAGCTCATGCATGACAGAAAGCAAAACCTTACAGAGAGATGAAACCAAGGATAAGCCACTCCACCCCCCCCCCCCCAAACTCTCTAGAAACAAGTTTAGGGAACTAATAACATGTGACTTCCTAGCCACGTGAATGATGACAATTGTGTAATTGATTTGATTTAGCTGTTCTGTAGTATTAGGACCACCCAAAAGATGGCACTAAACAGCCTTCAGTCACACACATACATACACATGAAATTTGCTAATAATACTCAGAGAAATGGTTCACTAGCTGAATTCTGTAATTTTCTGTGCAAAAGGAGAAGCCAACTTAGATAATTCTATGTTAGACCAACAGGAAAATTGAGGATACTTTTATATAAGCAGATAAACTTTGTACTATAAATATTGCTTTTCTAGACCCACATGAAAGTGTTCATATTTTTGTAAACATGACTGTGACATTTAGTGAGTAATGCAAATGTGTTAAAATTACTCAGGGGTTAGGCACGGCACTTAAAATATTTATTTCTCTAGAAGCTATTGGTGTCTTTGCTCTACATTGACCTTTGTAAATCTGTGGTGGTTATTTGGCCAAAAGTGTTTTTATATGGGTGCAATGTGGAATGATTCCACCAATGCCCACAGAGCTACACGGAATGACAAGCGTTAGCAAAGGAAAGCTCTGGCGTGTTGTCAACTGCCTTCTTAAAAGTTAGGGCAGATTATTTTGATTTTTAAATTAGCTTAGTTGTCTGGGATGGGAAGAACAAGACGTGTTTCTACTAGTTGCCTTCCATTTTATTTGAAGGAGAAAAAAAAAATCCCTTTCATATTTATAAACTCTGAAAACTCAGTAAAACATTTAAATCAACTGCATAAGATCAGAAAAGGGAGCCAATTTTTTACATTTGGGGAGCACTTTTTATTTTGATAACTTGGGTAAAGCTTTTGGCTCATATAATTATTTGGTTAAATATGGTTAAATTAGAAACTCTATTTGATTCCAATGAAAAAAAGATATTTAGATGCTGGGGTTTTCTTCAGGAAATGAGCTGGAGCATATTTAAGAGAATTTAGTGGCACCTGTGGAAAAACTGTGCACAGACATGAAAGCAGCAACTGGCTTGATTACATTTATTCACCATGGGGTAAAGAAGCCAAAAAAGAAAAGATAGTGGAAGTATACACACTGTGAATGGGTGAGGAGCTGGGTTCTGTTTTTGTTTGTAGCACAGCAATAAGATCTACTCACTGAGAGATTCTGCACAAGGGATATCATTCAAAGCCACCATCTGTTTCATGGTTACGTTTTGGATCTCATTGTCACAGCTTGTTGAACCTGAAGGCTTACTGATATACCATGTGTAATACCATGTGTATACCATGTGTAACAGGGATATTAACTTGTCATAACCAGCAGTAATATATAATGCAATCATTTACTTTAAAAACTCAGTAGTAACATAAAATTTTAATAGTGTATATCAAGGCTAAGTGAAACAAATACTTTTTCATCTCTCCAAGGCCTTCATAATTTAACTTTAAACAACTTCGTATTAGTAAAAAAAGCTGCAAATGAGTCTTAGAATAAAAAATAGATCACTCCACAAGGGTATATTTTGAGAGGCAAGCAAAGCATTTTTCTGACAGTTATTGCAATATGTATAGCCTCCACATTCTGAGGGGTTTTGAATTCACTGCAGATATTTTCTGTACCAAAGAGATTGTACAGTTTCTTGTACACGCTTAAAGATAACTTTGCAGTGAAGTAAGAGCTGGAGAACATAAGGGGGAGGGATGGAAGGGAGGGAGAGATTCTGAACTGGAACATTACTAATTCTCACAATGGTAGCTCAGTGAAAAAAAAAATGCTACAGAACAAACCTGCCTTGATCCAGTCAATTTTTGGAAAGAATTATAGCCATTTGGAACTGTGTTTTCACTTGAAAACTCTTTGGAAACTGGATACTGCTCCCAAGCACTTTCAGCCCTTTTGAGACCTGGAATGAGATTTCATCTCACTCAGCTTCAGACATCTGCACTGTAACTGTCTACATCTGAACCCTGTGTCCCTTTGTCACTGGAAAGAAATACACATTTGCAATGTGCAATTCATCGGAACTATTATGGATGTCTACCGTAGGGTGACATGAATAGCATATGTAAGTGCAAATTTTCTCCCTTTTGAATCTAAAAGTCACCTATAAAGATTGTTTCAGATGCAGATTGGAAAGTCCATGAGAGGAAACTCCTCCCCAGTGTCAAAATATTTCTTTTTACATTTTTGAAAGACTATGAAACAGTTGCTACAACTTTATGTATTTAGGCTTAAAAAATAATAAGAGGAACAATGTAATACACTATTGGCAGACAGCATGTTGCTGGAATAATTTATGACAGCAGTGGTTGTCTTCATTGAGCAGCTTGCCTCAACGTCAAATCTGTAAAGCAGTCTGAGGCCGGGGATTGATTTATCTGGTCAAGAGTGGAAGCCTTCTCCACATCCAATAATGTAGACCAATGGAGAGAAACAAGAGCCTGTGGGACATCTCCTGACCTCATCTTGTCTTGAGGTCAATGGCAAAAGCCACAAGTCTTGTACCTTTCAGGTGCCTACTTTCCTGTGTCAATTAGCAAAGGCGTCTGGGTTGACTAATTAAAGGTGCCTCAAATGTTCCTGCAGGCAGGACCAGTGCTCCTGTCTGCAGTGGGGAACTGCTTCTGTAGATGCAGCTGCAAGGGGAGACTTGAATGAAACAAATTACTGAAAATGTCAACCTGATGCTGAAAGCAGATGTAAAAAATCCTGGTAAAAAAAGAAACAGTTGTTTTATATCACTGTTTTGGAGCCTATAACCCACGGTACGTTCCTGGCTGTACTTCTGCTCACTGTGTGACTTACAACAGGATAATTATGACTTTTATATCTTCCAGTTGTTTCAGCTGGGAAGTAGGAGTAAGAATATCTTCTGGTACCTCTTTGTTTGTCATCACTTCATTTGACCTGTGTAAGCACAGGCAAATTCCAAAACCTTTCAGCTCAACTTTACAGTTAAGGGAAACTTGTGGATATTTGATTATGCTTTGAATGGTGACACTTTCTTTTAGCTGGATTAGGCCTGGATCAATGCAGCATAATTTGTTTGGGGGAAAATCCAAAACAATGGATTAATCAGTGAATCCTTGGAGATACAAACTTCATTTTATTTTGTGGCATATATATATGCTTTGCTTTTCCTTTTCATTCTTTTCATTCTTCTGTTGCTGCAGTGCATGCTGGCTCAAGTTTGGGAACTGAAGACCGAAGTGGGGAGCAGATATCCCTGTTGGTGTACAGCCTTCTTTGTTTTTGGAACTATTCTACAGAAAGGGCTTGTGTAACTATCATTAGCTGAACAACTCACTCACACACTAAGAACATGTGTGTGGGGGCCACTTGATGACTCCTGACATTAGATTAACCAGTGGGAAGGGATTTTTAAATACTCTGAAGACCTACTGCAATAGGTCTCTCCGTTTATTGTGCAAAAGAAGCTAAAAATGACTTACGTAGCTGTACAATACATCCCTTGCATGGAGGTAGTGAAAATGATTTTGAAGGCAAAATCTCATATGGAGAAAAAGGGTTTTAACCAGTGAGAAATGCATTAACAGAATACTAGTCAATGTGAGCCATTGCTGAGCTTGAAAGCAAAACCATAGTAATACTGGCTTCACAATTTTGGACTGGACCTGTGACTCTGCTGTTAGTTTTCCTTCCTCTCTCTTTTTCATAATTCCAGGCTTATTTACTGAATATTCTTCTGGGCTCTTACACCTTATACACCACGTTTCTGCAGCTTGTTTGCAAAATATCTTGTAAACTGAAGCTACTGTGGTGGAAATTATTAATGATCACAATGTGTGCAACGTCTAATTAGTACTGGAACTCAAGCGTTATCTTCTTCTCACATGCAGCCAAAAATCTCAAAGTGACTTGATGATGATTGTGTTGCATTTTAATCAAACTTCCAAATCCAGTCTGGAAAAGAATTCCTGCTTTATAAGTGGCTGTTCATCTCATTGTTATCATGATTCTTGATTCATTCAATCTTTTTACATTCTTCTACAATTGTATTTATTCACTACACAGAGGCTTGAAGAACAGCACATTAAGCTGTTTATTCAAGTGGTCTGTTACAATGTTTTCTCACAATAAGAGAGCATGAAATCATCCAACTATCTGCTGGAAAATGTACTAATTATTTTCTGAGTGGGTAAAAGGTCATAGCCAACAGGGCAAGGGAAAGACAAGCAAGGTCTGCATCACTATGCATTGGAATTAAACTTAGGGAGGGAGAATAATATTTTAAATACAATCCATGAAAATAGCTGTAAAGCTTTCCTGAAAGCTTTTCCATGTTGTTTGACAGGAAACTTACTTAAGAATTATTTTGTGTTAAGACCAGAAAGGCCTGCTCCTAGAAGTAGAGGTTTTGGTACTAGCAAAGAATAAGAGCATTTTATTTTCAAATTCATAAATCAAACTTTGATCATTGTGCAGGAAATACACTAGACTTAAGAAATCCTGACACTGACCTCTATGGTAGAATAAAGCGAAAAAAGGAGAAATAACTTGCAATTTTTTTAATTACTATTATGTCATAACTTTAAAGAGAGCTTGAATCCCAAATGTGCATTCTGACAAAGGAAAGCATTTTTTAACACTGAACAGCCCTGGAGGGTGGCTGGCTTCTTCTTCCCTCCTGCCCCAACCTGAGATTTTATATTTTTCTTTTTTCTTGCACATACGTGTAAAAATACAAAGTCATTTGTAAGAAGTTCACTTAATTCCTCACTCTAAGCTCACATTTGTTACAGATTTTGTTTGGCTTCCAGTTTGCCACAGGGGAAAGGAAGAGCGTGCTACAGCCAGGGAATGCTGCTGTCCACTGAAAAATGTGTTTGGATGGAGGAGCTCTTTTTCATGGAGGGATTGTGGCTTTTGGCAGCAGAGGTGGCAGGAAGCAGTTGCCATAACTACTATACCATTAAAAATAATAATAAAAAAATATATATAAAAAAGAGTTGAAGTAAAGAGATACTTTGAAATTATGCGTTTATTAACAATCCTGGCAGAATCAATGGGTTCAATATGATGGGTGGCAGGATACTGAATGTGGTCTCTTGAATGTATGCTAAGGATATGCTTTTAAGGCTATATTGAGGCATTGGCTTGTAAGGTACATAGTGAAGGAAAATATGTAGACAGCCAGAGAACTGAACATAATCTGCCTTGCGTGGGATTTCAGGGTTTGGCTAGAATCATACTATGGTGTTAAATAGCAGACTGAAAAATAATAATATATGTTTTTCAAAAACCTTGAGGATGGAATTTACAAATTCACTGACATGATTTAGAAACATGAGTTAAATTTTAAATCAACACTAAGGACTCACCATTAACTGTAGACATAATTTAATATTTATCTATATTCAAGTGTCAGATATTATTCAGGTAAAAAGCCCAGCTGGCTAACACCGAATATTACTGGAGTAGTCCCAGGGATGGTTTATACTGGGTCAAAGCCGGCTGAAAGTTTTTCATCCTCAACATTACACCACACTTTATTGTCACTGGCAAATTGCTTTGGCACTTTTTTTGGTGTGTTGTTGAAATCAGAAAACATTTCACACAGCTAAAGCAACCTCTGTCTATTGCCATATAGATACCAATGTAGGGTTTTTTTCCTTTAGCTACTTTCCTGCAGTGCTTTGGGACATGTCCCAAATGACCAAGCTATTAATTTTTTAACATGGATCCCTTTATTGAATTAGTCAAGTCAGTTGGACCCATACCCCTGTGTAAACTCTGGCTCCCACATAGGCTTTATCCCTCCATTCTTACAAATTTCTGGGCTCAGCACCTATGAGTGTCCCTCAATTAGCCTTTGCAAACCGTGGTCGCATTGTGCCTTCAGCTGGAACTCCTGCTCTGATCTGACAGAGAGGAGAAGTGCTCCCGTGTTCCTGTTTTCATTCAGCTAGCAGCTTTCTCTTGTGCAACTTCACCAAGAGACCTTTGGGTCATTTGTTAATGAAGCTGAAGTCTGAATCCTTTGTCTGTGAGGTATGTTTCCTATAGCATATCTTACTACTCTGAGCTAGGAATGACTGATTCTCTGGCCCCTCCTTGTGAGTTTTAATGTATGTTACAGCTACAATTGTGTCCATGCAAGAGAAGAAACCTCAACAAAAATCTACGTTCTCATAAATAATTGGGCTATGAAGCCTTCAGCTACTACTTCTAATGGAAATCCATATTTATTGCTATAGAATCAAAAATTTTTGTCCTTTATGTTTATCTGATAAGTTTTATCTCATTTGAAATTATCCCAAACTGTCGAAACTCCTTTCTTAGTTACTTCTTATCTCTCACTGTATTTAACTGAAAATTGAAGGATTTTTGCTCTGTTGCTACTGCATTCTCATACTTTAGCTGTTTGCTTTATATTTTAAAGCTTACCCCACTATATGGATTTCTATGAGATCTAAATTAACTCCCTGAGTTTTCCAAAGTTTTTGAATGCTGCCTTGTTATGGCTTACAACCAGATTCAGGACAGAAGAGATACTGTTCCTAGGTATTGTTCCTTCCTGAATCTTTTCTCCCTCTTTTTTCTTTTGTCGTCGTAAATGAGCGCAACGATGTCTCCTAATTTTTTTGCCAATGTTTTGAGTTCTCTCCCTGCCCTCCCAATCCACTAGGTCTTTAATATCCTCCTTTACATATTTCTAGAAACCTGACTAGCTCTGAAAATAAACCAAGTGATGATTTAAATAAGCATTATGAATGCAGCCAAAAGAAATGTCTCCTGAGGCAGAAGGTGCAGGCTCTGGGGAATGGGAGCCCAAGACAAGCCATCCTGGAAAGGCTTTTAGCAGGCTGAGGCAGGCAGAAACCTTTTGGAGGCAAAGTTGTTCCACAGTAATCTCACAATTTGTCTTAGGTTCTGGCTCTGTCTCTGCCTTGCTTTAAGAAATTATTGTTGGGGAAAAAAAACCCACCAAAAATACACAATTTTGTATATATATATAAAAATACATCCCAAAATAATAATTATTCGAATAGAGAGGGAAACAAAATGTCCTTTGGTTCTTTCTCACCTGAAGGAAATGTTCTTCATATGTAATACTTCAGTTCCCCGTTTCATTTAAACACGAGGAAGGGTGAGCGTTTTAATGGTGATTTCCTGCATACATGAAGAGGCTGAAGTTTACACAGAGAAGTCCTGTAACTTCCCTTCTCCCTTTGAAGTGAAGCTGAAGCGCATTACAGTGTGCCTGTATGGCCAAGAATCTGACTGTGTATTTTGGCATTTGAGTGCCAGACTGGTTGGTAATTTCCCCCTAAGTCCTCTCATAGCTCAAATTCCTGCTGAAAGAACCTATATCTGCACAGCCGCTGGTTTACCATATGGAGTCTGTCTCTGCTATCTGTGGCTGCTCCACCATGCAGTTTACCCCTCAGAAGCAATGCCATTGCATGTGCTTTTATTCAGTTGTGTGCAGCGTATATTTAAAATGAAATATTGGCCGAAACCCCTCTGGATGGCTGTCAGATCTTTGCATGCCACATAAATATCAGTGAGAAAACATTCCTCCCAGCCCACACAGAATGCATCTAACACTGTTTTTTCTGGACACAACCATCCCTAATACAACAAGGCCTTCAGCAAAGGACCACTTCCAGTGGGCAGGGCCCTGTCTTAAATTAACCGCTTTAAAGTGCTTTGAAACTTTCCAGTATAATTTTCGTTACCCTTTAGTTACAGACCACCTTTACTAGGTAACTAAGTTTGTTGCCAACCCGTTGGGTATCTTCCATCAAAGCAATTGCCTAGGTGGCTTGCTGCCAGCTTTCAACTATTTCAAGATGTGAGTTACCTGATGCTCTCAGGCTCTATGGGTCCGTAGCGATGTTCGCTGTGCTGGTGCCTTCCTGCTTACCAAGCAGATGTTTCTCAGTGGTACCTTCACATCTTTACGGCTGCACAGGGCTGGTTTCCAATGGGCCTTTCTGTTGGAATGCCAGTGAAGTGCAATTTACACATATTTTTGCAAGGATGTGCACTATATATGCACTAACACATGCATGCAGCTTTTCTGTGGCTGCCAGTATGGCTAAAGAAGAACTTATGTCTGCAAACCTCACCGGGACATATGGCCTTCAACCATTATAGCAGATAGGTAACCAAAATTGTCAGTGGCCATGGGAACACCCAGCTGCCATCAGTGGAGAGCCCAGGCACACCACCTGCTACTACAGCAACTTAAAGCTTGAAAGGAGCAAGTGCCTCGGTGCCTCCAAAGTGAAAATTAAAATCCATTTGGACTGCGCTTTCTCAAAATAACACCACAAATGTGGAACAGGGAAAAAGGCAACTGGCGGAGCTAGAATTATAAAAAGAATTAATTTCTGATGCACACCTGTGCAAAGCTCTCTGATGTGCTAGAGATAAGCATGTTATTGCACATATGCAGGATCTGAAAGTTCAGACAGCTTCAACCCTCGAGACAAGTGATGAGGGTGGTGAGGTACTGACACAGGCTGCACAAAGAAATTGTGGTGGCCCCATTCCTGTCAGTGTTCAGGGCAGGTTGGAAGGGGCTTTTATCAACCTTATCTAGTGGAAGGTGTCCCTGCCCATGGCAAGCAGATTGGAACTGGATGAGCTTTAAGTTCCCTTTCAAACCCAAACAATTTCATAATTCTATGATTCTATGACACTGAGTGTTGATGCCAGCATGGCTCACGTTTGGCACTGCCAGGCTCTTCCCTCGATCCTCAACTTTTCCTGGAAGCTGCAAGGGCAAGGCATACTACTCCCCTACCACCCATCTGGCAGAAGCCATAACTTGCTGGGAAGTGGTGCTGCTCACATGAGTCTGTTTAGCAGAACTCAGGCTTAAGCAGTTAGAGATGTGCAGGAGCGTCTGGCTTTAATTCTACAGATTTAGGTCCTTTAGGTAAAGTCTCATGGAGATGGAGGAGGAGATGGAAGAAATAAAATAGAGGTGCTCCAGTGAACCCAATCACAGGTTGGCAAAAACACACGCATATGAGCTTCCTGTGGCAAAATGTATCAAAGCTAATAAAGATTATAGAATGCAACACTTCTTACACCTTACACTTTCTGATGCACCAAACTCTATCTCCTCATACCTAAATGCATATATGTTCTCTGGAATTTCATCTACCCTGTGTTACTGTATTTGTATAGCAACACTCAGAGCAGTGAGACTAGGAGTGGCAATGGCTACAATGGCTGTTTTAATAAGCTCATCCATAGGTTGCACATGATTGCTACAACAAAGCTTTCTTGGGCAGCTGCTTAAGAAAACAACCATGTGCTTTCACTTAGACATGCTTTCTCCAGAACAATCAAAGGAAAGCAATGAAATTGCCACCCTGGGTCCCCCAAGCATGGAAAGTAATAATTTTTTCTTGGCTTTTGTAAAATTATTTTTCCCACACATTTACTCCTCAGCCCTATCCTTGGGTCAGCTGAGAATGCCGAGTGGTCCAAGTATGATGAATTTATTAGGCACAGCTTAAGGAGAGTGAGGTAACAGTGTAAGCAATGTGGAAAGACTTGAAGGTTTTGTAATTTAATTATTGGGTATATTTCGAGGTTTCCAAGACTTGTGGTTTTTTTTTTTAAAAAAAGGATCAGTTTGGCTAGAGGACTGAAACTGGATCAAATCCTTCTTGTATCCCCACCTAAAACAGAGATTTGGGTCTCCAAGTTCAGAATCTTGGAAATAGAAGACTCCCTCCTCACATGTAATTATGTATAGTTTCTGAAGAGGCGAAATGTCAACATTATGAAGAGATGGAAAATACATTAAGAAAGAATGAGTTCATCTTCCTGATACAGAACAGTCCCTGCATAGTAATGGGATTATGACAGCATTGGACATTTGAGGAAATCTATAATGTTCTGTCTGCTCTATTTGATTTGTATACAAATGGATTTCCGTTCCCAGCAATGGCTTTCGCTGAGCTACTGCAAACTCTAAAATGGGAAATGAAATCAGAATTTGGGGAAGATAGAACCTGCTATATTCACTCTGTGAAATCACAGCTTGGTATGCAGTCAAAAACTTGGAGGAGGTATTGACATAGCTCTGAGATGGTAACACTCGTTGAGTTCTCTAAGAGACAAAAAATCAGATTATCTAAATGTAGAGGACCAACTTGTGGCACAGTTTGCATGTCTGCTATTTCTACCTTCAGGTGGGCAGAAGGAGACAAGGAGTTGGTGGGGATTTTGCTGTGCTCCAGAACCGTGGCTGAGGAAAAGTGCAGGGAGGAATGAAAACCCGCAGTTAACTGTTACTATATCTATATATCTGTATCTATCTATCTATCTATCTATCTATCTATCTATGGTATAGTATAGAGTGAGTATGGTTGATGATATATATATATATAACTGATATATAGTGAGTATAGCTGATGACTCATCTCCCTAAATCCTTTAGGCAGAATAAATGGTACTGCCTTCTAGCACAGTTTCTTCACTGCACCCTTCACTGATGTTAATCACTGAATGCTTTCTCATGGGCAGTGACCAGTCTTATAACCATCTAATGTAAATGTATAAGCAAGTTATTCTGAAACATCTTTATATGCATACAGAATATGTAGTGGTAATATTACAAATGTGCATTATTGTGCATATATATAAATGTATACTATACCAAGCACTGTTATTCCTTGTCCTATTGAAATTGCTTCTGTATTATAATTTGTAAAACACAATAAAGTAAAAACGCATTCATGAAAGGCAAAATACACAATTCATGAAAATGCCAGTAATGAACACATTAGACACAACTATGGGATAAGATTTAGAAAGGGTAGGTTTGGTTTTGCTTTTGAGAAGAAAACATCATTTTTGGGAACAAAACCCACTCCAATGTGCTGTTGTGGAATGAGAAGGGATAAGAAAGAAATCAGCATGAAAGCTGAATTATAATGCATAATAATATGGTTCTATTAGAAAAGTAAATCTTGTTAATAATGCATCTTAAGAGCTACGCTTCAACTTAGGTGTTTATACAACTGTGTCACATCAGCCCAATCCCACAATCACTGCTCCTACCTTTCCTTTGACACATACACTGCGTCACCAGTTCTGCACACATTGTACACCACCATTACCTGTTCCAGCACGGTTTTGCTACTCTTAGATTGGTTTATATGGCTACTTATGAATCTGAGTATCTAATCCACTAACTGCAGGATGCTGCTTTTTGGATAGATCCCATGGATTTCAAAGGAGTTTTGGGGAGGCTCAGGAGATCATGAGCATGTACCATCTTTCTGAATAACAGCCTTTGTCTAAGGTTCTGGAAGGGCGCCAAATGCCACCTTCTGCACTTTTCTGTTATGTTTCATGACTCAAAAAGCCACTCTGACAGAACTCCACCACAACTGAAGTACTGTGTTTACATATAGAAAGAGTATTTATGCTGTAATATAGAGATTAGCTCAAACTCTGTGCGCATCTGTCTCTAGCGGGGCACAAACAGCAGAGTAGCCCACAAATATACCATATAGAACAAATATTTTGGACCTATGATACAGTTTATTACTTTTACTGAAATCACAGAATCAAATGTTTTAAGATTACAACTGGTAAACTATACATATGTAGTAGTTTACAAAACAAAATATCGGCCTTCAATGCGTCATAGTACAGTGTAGACCTTGTACAATTCAGTTCAAATGAATTTGTATTTTGCATAACATTATTTATAATGTAAACGGGCTGACACAGTAGCGCTCTAAAGATGTTAACTCTTCCATTAGACACATACTAAGATGAAAAAAAAGTTTTGTGACACATCTTGTTTTTTTCAAAGGGTACTGTTGCTTCAGCCAAGTTATCTGTAATGCACAAAGTGACACTTCCCAGAATATACTGATACCAGTAGATGGTATAAAGAGGCACATGAAATAACTTAAGCTAAACCAAACATGTGCTTTCCTGTTAGTCTTCCCTAGAGTACCTCTCTTGTTTTATCTTATCTGATATCAGGCAGATGATCTGGCAATATAAATCAAATGGATTTATTGCTAAACAGGAGTATACACTATCTTCACCATACTTGAATTCAGTATATTATTTCCTCTGTCTGATGGGATTTTAACGATTTATAAATGCTTGACTGTCAGTATGTTTTATACAATAAACTATCTGAAAATTTCACAGTTCATATGATAAATTGTGTAAACCAGTTCCTATAAAAGATAAATTATGCTCTCACGTAAAGTGATATAAGTCTGAAGCAGCTCCTGCAAAGCCATATGATGTAATGAAGTTACTCTGAATTTACATAAGTATACCTGAAATCAGTTTAACTATTTTGCCCTGTGAATGGGGATAATGGAGATCCAAATACTCATTTGTGTATATACATACATCTATACACATGCACACACAAAACCTGGGCATTTGCATTTAGCTGCAGTAAAGTTCTACATGTGCCCATACATGTATTTCAAATGGACGATGCAAGGTTAATGTATGTGGAAATGTTTTAGTGTCCCTTCAGTGACTGTGAGCATCTGCAGATAATTTTGAGGGCAAATGACATTGTGAGTTTTGGTTTTGGACAATATCAAAACACTTGGTATAGTTGTTTGAAGAGAAGAACTTACAGTATTCACCTGGAACACTAAGAGTGTGTTTGGGGTGTTCCAAATTTTGTGTTTGGAACACCCCACTATTACTGAAAACTTGAACTTGTCTTCTAAATCTCTAAGCTACATTTTGTGGAGCCAGTGAGGACCTAATAATTTATCTTTCATTAGGAGTCTTTAGTGTTACACGACAAATCAGAAATACCTGCATATATACAACCTTATTCAGAACAAGTATGTTGAATTACCTCCACTATACAAACTAGTGCCAGTGTACCCACAATAAAAAAATCTCTTGAAAATGAAACAAATGACAACTGCAAATGCAAAGATGTATTCTGGCAACTTTATAAAAATCAATCACTTCATTAAAAAAAGACCAAATCCCTTCAAACTAGCAACTTTTTTTCTGGAAAACTGCAGCTCATACTCAGAGAATCTAATTTTGGCTCTTGCTATAGGCTCGATCTTTCTCAATGCCAAAGAACAGTATGGTACACATCAGAATGAGGAGGAACACTCACCTAAACATATTGCTGAAAACTCACAATTATTAATGTTGCACCCTTACAAAACCACTTTAAAGCCTGCCCTATAGATCATCAAAGCCAAGGCTTATAGTCATTCCCTTGGATTTTGGAGTGGGTCTTCAGTGAGGAAGTGTCACTCTGGCTGTTACAGATTTATCTAAAGCCTTGTAGCTGTCTCTGGGTCTTTGGTAGTACCCACATGGCAGCAGACACTGTGCAGAGGGCCTGAGTTGGAATTTAACTGGTGTGAACGTGGGCACTGGTTAGCAAGATAACTTTCAACAGTTTGAAATAGATTATTTGCAGTCTGTAGTACTGCACTTACAGTGAAGTGGCTACAGAAATAATATGTTTCGTTAAGTATATTGACTGCAGAAAAGCTGTAGTTTTGCCTACATTTTTTCCCTTACACTGGACCTAACACAAGTTCTCTTGAGTTCAGCAGTAGTTGGACTGGATGAAAAGTGGAAGCAAACATACTGTTATTTTTAAGGAAACACTGAGAACACATTTTGGTGGCTTTTCTGCATCTAACTGTGCCTGATGTGGTGCAGAGCTGGAATACAGTGAAGTTAAACATCGCACATCATTCCAAATTGGGCTTTTGACTTTTTATAGCCATATATACATATTTATATATGTATACAAATGGTGAAATGACTGGAAAAGTAGCTTTCTTAATGGTTCAGTCTTTATAACCCAAATCATACATTGTTTCAGCTATATTTTCAAACAGGCTTACATGAGTTTCTCTGTAGTGTTTTCTCTTAAACATTATGAGAGAAGACAACTTGCCACCCTGACAACTCAGATAAGCTTCATTCACATATAGAGGATTACCATTTACTAGAAGCCTGAACTTGATCCCATTGAGCACCAGCTTCGGCGGTAAATCAGTGAGGCACGCAGCATGAATTGCACGTGCCTATGAGAAGCAAGTCTGTTGTCTGACTTCTTTAGGAGCTGGTATTGGTTTTTCTTTTGACTTGCTAGTTGAGTGAAGTGTAACAAGGAGCTTTGAGCTTGAGGTGTCACAAAATTACAATTCTAGAACTTCTCTAAGAAAAAGATGGTAGCAGAAAAAGAATATACATCTATACTGTGTGCACACACACATGTATACACATATACTCCTGTTCCATGCAGAAAACTTTCTAAAAAAAAACATACAAAAAATAACCAGTGCCATATATTATGTAAACTCACAAGGCGTACTTTCAACACAAATTTGAAGCATAAATTAAAAGACAGCAAGAAAGAGAGAGAGACGATAGCAGAACATTTTAAATATAGAATTTGCACAATTGGTATTTTTGTTAAATAAGAATAAATAAATTCATTACATCCATTCACATACCAGTTGTAAAAACAATAAATTATTTTATTTTTTTCAGTGCTGTGTTGCTTTTTTTTTTTTTTTTTGTTTTTAAACATTTGTGATTAATCCACAAGATTATTCCCTCTCCCCCTTGTGATAAAACTGTTTCCACAGGAGGGCAGCTAAATTTAATTTCTTGTATACATCTTGTCAAACCAAAGATGATAGGGTTTTTCCTAATGAGAATCTCTTATTTGAAAAGCAGATGCTCAAAAACCCACTGATGCTTAGAGGTCCAATTCCACCTAAGGGCACTGGAGACATGTTCCAAAGAGTCAGCAGTGAATTTAGCACTGAAGATCATTTCTTTCTACGCAAAAAGCAGTAGTCTAGGTTTCAATACTCTATATGCATTTTACATTTGGCACCATTTGGTAGTAATGTAAACAATGACATAACAGTGTGGCTGACAAGGGATTTAGCTGAGTACAGAGCCTGAAACGACAAAGTCACACACATACCTTGCACCTATTTCCCAATCGTCAGTTATATGAGATAGCTGTAACTGACAAAAGCGAGATTTGGAATTGGAGTCTGGTTAACAAGACCAGCTAAAAAGCAAAGGCTAACTAGAGCAGGCAGACGTGGTTTATCTTATGCTTTTAGGTTTGCTTCCTTGGTCTGTCTCCTTTGCCCTCGCACCATATAAAGGCAACTGTCTGCTCATATTAATTTGCTTCATTACTAGGATGGTGAAAAGGGAAAAGTCACTATAGTGGTTTGTCCTCATACTTACCCATTTTTTCATAAATAAACTTTTTCTATGAAAAAGATACCCTTGTTCTAAGGAAGCTTTAAATTTATACCCGTGTCTGGTATTGCTCCTCTGGAGCCTGAATAGCATCCAAAAGCTTTACTCATCCTGTTGAGTATTAAATAAATTATTACTATGATGCAAACACAAATACTTGCACATTCTGTCTCTTGCACATTATGATAAAACACAGGATAAACAAACGCCACTTAATACTGCAGCTGTACACTGAGACAAATGTTAAGTCTGTGCTGAGACACGTGACGGCTCCTTATTTTTCCTCTAATGATGGCTTCTATTTGCTATAAGCCTTTTTGAGAGGTTCTAGAACACATGTAATACAGATATAAAAATTAGATTACTGGAAAGGAAAATAAGACACTTCAAAAGGAGCTTGCATTAATAGATAGAGAAGGCATAAATCTTAATCTTTCCGTATCTCTGCAAGTATCTCTGCAGAGATCTCAGTTCTTAGGGTGGGATCAGATTAAGTGGGGATTTTTCCTCAAGATCCACTGTTTTGCATAGGGCTACTCCTAAAAAGAAGGCCAAAGCACTTCTGAAAGCTGAAGATGACTAGTAGCATTCGTTGGTAATTCGTTTTGACAGAGGAAGAGGCCCTGCCCTATTATTGTTTATTTAGAACAGGGTACAAAAATAAATACTTCTCCAGGTTTCACACTTGTAGATGTAGCAATTCTATGATGTTTCGAAATCATCACATGCTTTCTAAGAGTTCATAAAAACATGCCGCTGTTACAAAAACATGTTTGTGTCAGCCTGAGTGAGACCTGCCCTTTTTGCTACAGAGGCCAACGTTTTCTCTACTGATTTCATGATTGGGATTTTCAGAAGATCCTGGGGTATTTCAGTGCTCAAGTACTGGTGACTTACAGCTGTAAGGCTTGTCTGACAATGTTCCTGCAGTCTCAGACTCTCCTGAGCGGATGATCAAAGAAATAAAAGACAGATGGGATTATATTTTCATCAGCATATTTGAACCACTTCTCTTGGTACCATTATTCTAGGGCTTAATTCAAAGCCTGCTGATAGAAAAGCAAGTTAATTTCAGCAGGGTTGATATCGGGCCTCCCCCTCCTACCTGCATAACGTGAAATGACCATCCTCAGTCACAGAATTTCTACCAGACAATAATGAGATTCAGAAGTTGCTGCCAATGAAAACTATTACCCTCTACTGCCTGTACTGTGGAAACAGTTTTATTGATATTGGGCAAGTCCTCCACATCCTGATGTGGTTTGACTTCCTAGTGACCCCTTTTGATCTCAAATGTGGTAGATATACAAACATGAATGCCTTCTATAGCTTAAAAAAAAAAAACAAAACACACACGAAACAATCAAAAAGACAAAAAGTTACAAACTTTTGCTGGTAAGATGAATACCAGAGTTAGACATGATGGACAAAACAGTGATAAAATATTAACTGCTTGCTGTGTCTTTTCTGACCTTTATAGCCTCTTCAAAAGATGTAGGTATATTACACTTTGTTAGATTCAAGGTGGAAGCCATAGTGAAAATAACAAAGAAAGCAGTTGAACACAATATCTGAGTAAGAAGAAACTTGATTATTTTACCTGTAATTTTCAGTTCTCTATCTAGCTTCAAAATACAGTATGCCTTTGTTTTATGCAAAGAAGAAGCTAGCAGCAATTGTTCATTGACAACAGGGACCCCAAGCAGTGACACAGCCAGAGCCAGTGCAAGGTGTACAAGCAAAGTGTACGCAAATCCCCCCTAGCAGCCAAATCCTCCTCCTCTGTGTGTCTGACATACACATGGTTAGGAGTTGCTGATGGTGCTGGTATTGGAGCAATGTACATGTGAGGATCCCTGGTCTGAAAGCTGTTGCACTGCTCCTTCTGAGAATTTGTTGATGGAAACACAGTACTTGTCACAGAATAATGATCTGCTGCCAGGAAATTCCTAGCATGAAAATGTGTTTCCTTTTGTCAAAACCAAAAGGTATAACTTTTTAAGACCAGTAGCAAGCTCTTAATTTTCCAGTAAAACATCTGCAGCTCTTTCTGAGGAATGGACCAAGTCCTCAAGGGCTGCAGATATACTTTGGTCAATTACTTTGCTTATTGTCTTTTGATCTGTTAATAGAACCAAGTGATATAAAGTGACATACCAAATGAAAGATATTTACAAAACAGTATAAAATAAGCTACTGTGGTATCATGGGTACATGTGACATTTTCTAAGGATATACTGTATTAGAGGTAGGTGAAAAAGGGGAGATGACTCTGTAACCTTCAAATATCCCAGGATCCTCCATTCACTAGTTTTTCTTCTTTTGCATTATTTTATTTTGTATTTTTGCAGACATAGAGGGCTTGTAACAACTTTGTTACTTAGTTTTTTGACATATTAAGATAACCCTACTATTATTTAAAGCAGTGCACATCTTCATTTGGTCCAAATAGGCAGATTCTGCCCATAATTTGAGACTGTATGTAAGTACATTGAAGCCTTTGCTTCTCTCTGTCTGGGCAGACCTAATACCAGTATGTCAACAATGGCTTAATCAAACCTCTTGTAAAGAAGATCACAACCACAGGTTAACACTTTTTCAGCAAGCACTGTTTAAATGCTGATGGTCTCTGGGAGAGAAGACATCCCTTAGCTAATTTTCCATGCCCATCTTTGCACTGAACAGTCCTGGTGTGCCATCCTGTGTCACATGTTCGAGAACAAGAAAGCCACGGCCCTGTAACCCAGCGGGGTTGCATGAGCTGTGGAGGTACTTTGCTGCTGCTGCTGCCACTGCTGGTGACAGAGTTAGTAATTTGCCCTTGCTTCTTTGGCACAAAGAAACTATAACGGACATCCACGTGTTGAGTTGGATCAGTCGCAAGTATCTGCACAATAAGAATCTCTTTTGTTGCAGAGTGTCCCATTGTGTGCAAGAAATCATCTTTGTGACTCCAGCCACTGTAGTTCATGACAGTCCCGTTGATGTCAATGATTGTTTCTGAAGTGGAGATCATGTATTTTCCATTGACAAGGTACTCACCATTTTTCTTTTTCAGGGCCAGGTATGCAGTGAACCTGCTCTGGTCCTTAGTCTTGAACTGCCGAACTTTGATGTGGGTTGCCCCTTCCGGGATTTTCACTACATCTGTGTAGCCCTTGCTGAATGAGGGGAAAAAAAAGCGTATTCAGTAGCTATCATGAAATAAACCCCAACTCTTACTGCAACACCTAATTAAATCACAGGCATGACACATCTAGTTTCATTTTAGTTGAAGTCCTGAACCCATCTGGGTTGAGGCTCATCTAAGATTAATTTAACCAGGTTCCACAGTTTGTCTATTGTATTGCTGTTTATGTTCTTGAGGAAATTTCTACTGCACTTATTTCAAATTGCTTAATCTTTAGCCTTAGCAACAATTTTACTTGAGTCAGATAAAAGAGGAATGAAAAATAACAGATAGCTTATATATTTCAGCAAAGGGTGGGAGATATGAAATACGATGCATGCTTTGCCTGCCAAGGAAAAGATAATGAGATATGCATTGGTTACAGCTGTTTCTTGCTGTCTTTGCGATAATGATGATTAAGGAAAGTATGAGCAGAGTAACAGCTGGGTAGAGGTACCTTGGGAACCTTTAAAAATAATCTTGATCACGGAGAAAAAATTTGTTTACTTGTAATACATAAAGCCAAAGAGTAATTGTCACATGTCTAATATGAGGTGCACCCATATGGTTCATTTGTACCATCACAGTTTTCTCTGTTGCTACTTATGGAGTATCTTAATTCAGATTTGAAAAAAAAATACTTAACTGTTCTACCAAAAATGACAAGCAATCAAAATCTTCAAATGGGCTGGAATTTAACACAATCTCAAGTACATTATTTAACTTTACTGCTATATAGAAAAAAAATCTAAAGACTGTACAAACCATAAGCTACCTCATGGACTTTGGAGACATGTATTATCATTTCTAAACCTGCGACAAAACCATTTTGCAAGTATTTCAAATCTCAAAAGTTTAGCACTGAAACTTGTATGAAAAAGGAATAATAAAATACACAAAATGATATAAAAGTGAAGGGGTCTCCTTTGGGAATGTTTAAAGAGCAGACTGCTAATTTTGAGAATTTTTGGCGGCACAATTAAAGACTACACAGATCAGACACTTGTGCTATTCCCCTGCTATTTCCAGCCGTTACGGGACAATGACTAAAACTCCATCGATTTAGCACCTCCATACAGCTGAAGGAATATGGTGTATAAAAAAAGGCTGGAGATACTCTGGTCTACAGCCTTGTGCAAATATTTTTGCATAACAGTAGCCAAGATAACTGTTAAAATATATATTAAAGTTACAAAATAATTTGTTCAAAATTGTTCAAATGCTGTAGAATTCAAGTAATCTACACAAGAACTGTAACACTCCATTCGCACAAAGAAGCACATACAGTTTTAATTATCACTTTCCGAACTTCTGTCAATTTGGCTTTACAACCTTTTAAAAAAAGTTCTTAGGAAGTACTTTTCCAGAAGATTATGTTTCGATTACTTAAAAAAAAAAAAAAAAAGTACAAATGTTGTTATGGCAATTATCTGCAATGAGAAATAGTATTTTCCCCTTGTACATTTAATAGTTTCCCTGTACACTGAATATACAGATTGCTATAGTTTGGTTTATAATGGACAGCAGTGCAGGAACTGCTTCTTTTCGGTGGAGAAAAGATTATTTTACTACAGGCAGTGCCCTTTTATATGTAAAATCTGTTTACAGACAATTAAGATTTCACTATTTTAATAAGGGTTTTGTTTTAAAGGTTTTCATTTTAAAGTCATTTGCTCATAAAATTGTAGAATCACAGAATGGTTTGGGTCGTGTTCTAGGTTCAGCAGTAGCAGTCATTTTTCTCCTTCTTAGTAGCTGTTGTCGTGCTGCTGTGTTTTTAACTTTCAGCCTGGGAACAGCGCTAATAACATCGATGTTTTTAGCTACTGCTCAAATGTTTAGTCTGACCACGGACTTTCTGAGCCTCATGCTTTGTCAGGGAGGAGGGGAAGACGGGAGGAAGCAGAGACAGGACACCTGCCCCAAACTGACCAAAGAGGTATTCCATACTACAGCATGTCATGCCCACTATATAAACTGGGGGCAGTTACCCAGAAGGGTTAGACCACTGCTCAGTCAGGCTGGGTATCGGTCAGTGGGTGGTGAGCGGTTGTATTCTTTTCCCTTGCATTTCCCTTGTCATTATTATTATTGGTGGTAGCAGCAGTGGTTTGTGTTATACCTTAGTTACTGGACTGTTCTTATCTCAACCTGTGGGAGATACATTCTTTCGATTCTCTTCCCCATTCCCCTGGGAGCAGGGGAGGAGGAAAAGGGAGGGGGGAAGTGAAAAAGAGACTGTGGGGTTTAACTGGGAGCCGTGCTGCTGCCACCACACACTCAGGTTGGAGGAAAGGCAGCAGAACCGGCAGCACACAGCCTGCAAGCCAGTCTGAGCTACAGCTGGGCTTAAACCACAACAGGTTGGAAGGACTTTAAAGACCATCCAGCTCCAACCTTCCTGTCATATGCAGGGACACCTTCCACTAGGCTAGGCTCAAAAGCCCCATTCAGCCTCACCTTAAACACTTCCATACTCGCATAAGAGAATTGTCTCAAACAGTATTTCCAGCAAAAAATAAATCCTTGTCATTCCAAAATTCAATCAAAATCAAGTTAGAACATACTTACACTTATAGGTTGACTATTGCTTTCTAAATGGGACAATTTCTTTAGCGCGTTGAGGCTGAATGAATGTTTTACTCTCTGACCACTCTCATTTCAGTTAAAGGCATGATTTGAGGACTAAGATGGTAATTTCATAGGAATAATTAATAGCATAATTTCTTCAGGTATATCTATGCTACAAATCTGGCCTCATTGTAATTCATGGAGGCCATTTAACATTTTTGTTGGAGCTTGGATTCCAGCACCAGGATCATTGCTGAATCCCATGAAGTATATTTCACACTGTCTTCTTCATTTACGCATCCCAGACATTTCTATATTTACAAACTACAAAATATTTGGTTTATATAATAACAAATTAGGATGGAAATTTATTCTTTCTGGCAGAGGTGTTTTGGCATTCTTAGGTGAGTAATCATTGGTTTACCAGGAGGAAGGTTAGGTAGATTTATTTTTAGATTAAATTGACTCTCAAATCCATTTTTGACAGCTATTAATCAGAATGTCAAAATAAAAAGCAATTTCTGGAGTCAGATTTCAATTTTTCATAGCTTTAGATATGCTATGTAAGAATTTGGAAGACATTAACCAAAATCAAGTTTATGTACATTATACAAGACTTTACACTAATGCAGTCACAGATGCTGAGTAGAAATTGTCAAGTGCAAGTTTCTAGGAGTAGATCACTACAGCAGTCCTTTGAGACGCTGGAATCTCTATAAATGATAATTAAAATTCCTCATTTTTCTACAAATCTTAAGATTTGAAGAGGGAGGGAAGCAAGAATTCAGAGAGAAAGCAGACTTCCTTGACATTGGTATCTCAGTACAAAGCTTCCTGCTGCCCTCAATATGGTCACAGAAAAGCATGGGGGCAGCTCCTTTTCTTTTACTTGTATTAAGCTTTCTTACAGTTTAAAGCTAAACTCTGACAGGACAGTGTCTTATGAATAACTGCTATAAATATTTTGACTTCAAAAGAAGTCTATCTGGAGATCGATATCCCAATGGACATGAAGGGATTTAGTAAATACCGTGCTTGAGCCTATTTGCTTCTGGCATTTAATCTAGTAATTTAAGCTCCACATATACTCAGCAGTGTGAAAAGGTATTTTTAGGGTATAATTCCTTTCAGCTTCTCAGCAATTAAGGAACAGCTGTGCCCTAATGCTGTCTGCTCCTCTCCACAAGCTATACAAGGAATCTGTGTCACTAAATCAGGACTCTTCAGTTGTATAAAATTAACAGAATCTGTGTCACTAAATCAGGTAGGATACTCTCATAATCATTCAAAATTAGAGGAGATAAAACACATTCTCTGCATGTAACTCGATAACCCAGCATAATATGGGAAATGCAGAGTTTTAGAGAAGATACCCAGATTATTCTGACCACAGCTTCCCGATTCACTCCTCTCTTCGCTTTCCTCTCTTCTCTAGAAACCACAAGCCATCTAATGCAGTGAGATTAGCATGCCTTATTCCATGCAAGCTTCCTGTTAATGGGGTGCTCACCTCTATCATTGGCACTTTGTGTCAGAAATGAACTGGGTGCAGTGTTTTGCCAGTTGATTTTTTGCCACTTTCAGGGTAATGTTAAGATACCACCTGTAAATATCTGGAAAGTGCAATAAAGCACAAGCAAGGTACTTTTTTTGCTTAATCTTCATATGAAAGCAAATTGCATTTAGAGACAGAAAGAAATACATAGCAGAGTTACTATTTGCACATCAAAATACATTTACTAACACTCAAGATCAATACCTCTTTTTGGTAAAGGTTCCCATGATTTTTGTGCAGCTGGAATTGTCTCCTCCACACACACCACATTTGTCATACTGGAGCTTTGAACCGATGATGCCATCACAACCAGTTCGGATGCATTTTCCCCGGACACAGACTGAATTACTATACGGTCGACATTCAGTACCGTCAGTTACCTAGGCAATGAAATGACAGTTAGTTAAAACTACCATGGAAAAGATTTTGCTTTGTGAATCTGGCTGGCAAAACCCAGTTACTTATTTCTGTCACATACTCAGAACAGAGTGCCCACCCTGACAGTCCAGACTGAGTTTCTCTAACAATCCCAGCACAAAAGCAGATAAAATTCAGCAAAGGGCTGAAAGCAATGACAGATAACTCCACTGTAAGACGCTAATATGACCTTGGTTTTCATGATGATCTCAGAGCTTATTAATATTAATAATATCAATAACAGTACTTGTAGATAGCCTTTCATTTGGGCTATCTACATCTAAATGCTACTGTCATAATATTTAGAGGCAGAAAACTGCAAGTGTGGGAGACATTTCAGTTCAAAATGCATCGGATATAACAAACTGACCACATATTCACATCTATATTAATTCGCTAATTATTCTATATTAATTGGCTCTGTAGAGTTACTCTGAACTCTCTTAACATAATTCAGGGTAAAACTTACTGGTTTACTATTAGTACTCTTTCTCCCCCAGAAAATCCCATAATGACAGATGACTCTCCAGGCAGAAACCTCTTTATCCACTACTGAAAACAAACCAGTGCAGAGAGCACAAAGAGGCCCATATTTTTCATGTATCCACATTCTAAGAAGTGGAAAAAAACTTACCTCATTTTAAAGGCCAGTTCTGTTCCTAATATATAGCCAGTGGATCAAACCATTACATCTAATCACACAGTTATATCTCTGAGTCATATGATAAACTTCTTTTCCCTTGTTGCAGGGAAAGATTTTTAAGATACAGGATACTTCTAAACTGGAGCATGAAATCATGACTGGAGATGCCATTACCTTCTGAGAAAATACCACGTAATACCCAGTTCCCTTGGCTCGGCAGGTGAGCTTGCAAACATCTCCGGGAAGTACTCCAGCATACTTGGGGACCCATTCAACAAATGTCTTGACTCCCTTTGCATCAGACTGATAGCCATTCCTTGCTTCACACTGCTCTTGTCGAAAAGATTTAGCTGGAGAATAATTCACATAATTAGTGACTATTTCAGACTGCATTGCAAATATCATTATGTCCATCTATTATTCCAATTTCTTTTTCACATGATTTTTAAGTTACATCACTTCATCTCTCAGAACTGGCTTTCAAATTCTTCGAATGCCTTAGCTTGGAAAGCTTCCCATGACTTAATAAGCATTAAAGAACTGAAGTTTTTATTACAGTTCATTTTCCAGGACTGAAATTTCTTTCATTCAAGTGTCCTTTCTGTATGGCGTCAGGGTGGGGATGGGGTAAGAATTACAGCATTGTATTAATGATGAATGTGTTGCCTTGGTAAATATATTTTGGAGAAATTACAATGGACCTTTGTCGTTTCCTTTCACAGTAGATATTCAACATTTACTGAGTACAGAAGCTGGGGCATGAAGACACTTCGGCACGAAGGCACTTACCATTTGCTGGGCAGGGTGTGACATTGCAGGAGCGGTAGACGGCCCTCTTGCCAGTGCAGTACCGGCCGTTGTTCCTAGGAGCTGGGTTATTGCAGTGACGATAAGCAAACTGAACTCCTCCGCCACAGGTACGAGAGCACTGACCCCAAGGTCCCCAGGACCCCCAGTTACCATGGCTTGAAGCCTGAAACACGTAGAACAGCAGGCGGTAAGGATATCGCCCAAGTGTGAATAAAGGTGCTACATCTCAAAGTCACTGCTTATGTTTCCTGAATTGAAGGCAATCCTTTGGTCATTTTAATCAGACTTAAGACATCTTAGGAGCCTTCTTTATCCCAGCAGAGCAAACTTCTTTCTTTTACCTGGGCATTGATGACATCTCATTTGGCAATATAAATGCAAATGCGAAACTAGGTTTTGCTCTACACAGTCACCTTCAGCCTGTTTCATGGAAGACACATGCACCAGAAATAGCACCCAGTCTCATGTGCTGCTGTCTTATATTTTGCTCTTCCTACCAGTAGGATCCCTTAAACTACCTCCAAAGGATTCTGCTTGCTAATCTATGATTAATTAAATGCAATTATTGGGATGTGTAGGTATTATTCTGAATTACTGGCAAGAAGAGCTGGAGTTGTCACATATTGTTTTCAACTCTGCTACAACTGGCTACCTAGAAAGAGTATTGCAACACCAGGTAGAAGTATATAATTCCATAAATAAGGGTATTGTAAGGGCTATAGTTTGATATGAATGACACATTGTTTGCAAATATCTTCATAAATCTTTAGAAGTCCATACCTCTTCTATGTATAAAAAAGAAGGTGCAGTGCTACTGTCTACCCTGTATATTGTGCAGCTATCAGTTCTCATAAGCCTCAGAACTCTTCAGATGTATAAAATTAACAGAACTCTGTCCCTGGAGGTACAAACTTTTCTGCTCCAGAAATTATATCCTGAATGAATGTCATCCACCTTTGTCTTCATTAGTTTAGGGCCCTGAGGCCTTTCAGATAAGGACTGTAAATTGAATTTATAGATTTAGTTTATCTTACAGTCTGTTGCCAAGAAGCCAGGAAGCTAAGAATAGGTCCTTGACAATCTTTCTGTATCTCCTGAGACATGACTTACTGAATGGGCAAATCCTCTACTCTGAAGGGATTCACCCAGTTTACCAGGAATGAAGGATTTCAGACTTCAAGAAGAAAACATGCAGTGTCTTTCCTATATTCCTTACAAATAACACTCCAATTACACGCAAAAAAAAAAAAAAGGCAGCTTTCAAGCTGACTTCCATAAAGTACTTTTCACTCCCACAAAAATCAGCGCCTTTGAGGATTATGCCTTCTAAAATTCCCTAGGGTCACAGCTGGTGACTTACTGAGTAGTATTTCTTCTTGGTTTTGTCAACACATTTTCCCTGTAGGCAGATCCTCCCTTTTCCACATGGTGTTCCCTCCACAGCAGGCAGCTTCTTGGTCAGACAAACCATCTGACCTTGGCGCACAACTGCACACCAGAGGCGAGAGCAGACATCCATACCGGGACACACTGTGTATTCGGATCCAAACGCCAGTTTGCACTGACGAATGGCATCATAGGTTTGTCCCGGCAGCTCCTCAGGGCCCACGATGTGCTTTCTTGGTTGGTCCAGCAAACAGTTACCTAAAAGAGCAAACCAACCTATTGTTACTCTCATTTCCTAGTCATGCGATTGCAACTGTGGTGTCACCCAGCAGCACACCAGGTGTCGGGCTGCCTATTTCCAGTCTGAGAGTGTAAATGAGAATTACTCAGGATCTTTTGGCTTTTCATACTGGTTTCCTTTATTTGAATTGACTCTGAACATATTCCACTTATTTATGTTTATGATTTAAAGAATGATCAAGACTCATGGCAAAGCAAGTAAAGTTGTAATTTGAATTCTGAGACAGAACGTTAGAAATGGTAAAGCTTTAAAGGGATTTAGAAAAATCACAAAAAGTACACCTGTAGACCATGGCCAATGAGGTACTAGACAGTTTAAAAAAATCAAAGCAAAGCAAAGCAAACTAATGAAAGGCAAACCAAAGGAAAAAGGCGAGGAGCAGGGGAAGGGGAAGGGGAAGGGGAAGGGGAGGGGAGGGGAAGGAAAGGGAAAGGAAAGGAAAGGAAAGGAAAGGAAAGGAAAGGAAAGGAAAGGAAAGGAAAGGAAAGGAAAGGAA
>JASSUY010028457.1:0-23735 GCA_032466535.1 Forpus xanthops | reverse complement strand
GTAACACCAAGAAGTTCTCTAACTACTTTCTTAGCATAGTTAACATGCTCATAAGTAACAATGCTAGATCTTGGTATCTTTGAGGCTTTTCTGCTGTATGAGAGGAACAGGAAGTGGCAAACATACAGAAAGAATAGTCAACTATTGATGAAATTTCATAGCAGCCCATCAAGTCTACCACCCTCTCCTAAGTGCAGACACTGATACTGGCTTCTCCAAAGTTTGTATAAATATTCTGATCTATGCTGTATTTAAATGAATGAGTTTTTTTCTGCTTGCATTTTCTGAGTGTATATATGCACATATATCAGTTCCTGTATAGAAGTGGTTTGTATTTGTATTCTGGCAAGACCTAAGTACTTCCATGCTTCTTATGTAATAATTTCTTCTTTCACTTTCAATGTGTTTTGGTTGCACGCAACATAATGGTGCTTTTTCAACAGAGAGAACTAGCAGAACACTGAGATCACGCATCGTCACAAGACAGCAAATCCGTAATCTGCAGGATGGTGCAGAAATTTATGAAGCAATTGAGAATGCATCTGATCCTGGTTATATGGAGGTAACTGTAGATCCTACTGGCCTAATTTGGAAATACTAGTGGCATAATTTACAATTTTGTACCTAACAGCTAAAATCAACCATTAAGTTACTGTTTATTTTTGCTGCCTTTTGAGATTTTCTGCAGCATGCCTAGTGCTAAATAAATTTAGATTTAAAAAATGAATTGAAAGAGATTAATAATGTATTGGATTACAAAACACAATGCTGTTTTCTCTTGACATAAAAACCCAGGATATAGCACAATTAAAAGGTAGTTATAATTTTATTTCTTTGCTTTCTAAATATGAAAATTAAATGCATCTCCTAAGTCTGGATTTTCACTTGTATATTCTTGCATGCTGCTCACTGAAATGTTAGATTGTATTGTCATTGTTCTCCTCATTCCCTGTACCAGTTCAATCATGACTTATGCCTTTGTTAATGAAGGCACAGGTGATTAGTCTATGCCAGTTGGTAAAAATGAAATATATACCTTGTCTTTTATAAGTCAGGATCCTTGACTGTCGTAAAGCTGTATGATCTGTGACTTTATCTGATACAATGTTAAGCATGTCTGTGTGCTGCATGTAAAGGCATCTGGATCTTGAAGACTTGGTCAGAAAGGTAACTCTCCCAATGCATTTTAGTGTAGGTCACTGTATTAGCTGAGAGATAGCAGCCTACTGAGAGGTGCAGCTCTTTTCTCTTGACAGAGTATTTTTCCATTATTTCTTCTTCCTTATGAAACAGAGAAGCCTGCCAGTTATATTAAATATTCACCTTAGTTATGTGCTCTTAAGCAGGCTTCTCACTCACTGTCACATGCGAGCACTGTGTATGTAATTCTTCAGCAGGAGAGCACCAGCTGAGTAGCAGTCAAGACTGGTGACTCCTGTTGTGTTAACATACCTTATGTCAAGTCTTAGTAGTATATCCATTGAACAGTAAATTGCTTGTAACCAACAAACAGAGGCTCTCTAAAAATCTTGACAGGATTTTTAATAAAAGACACTAAATACATTTTTCTCTTGGTTATAGGGATATCTCAGTGAAGACCAACTAAAAGCTTTGAATGCTTACAGGCAGTTAATGAGTGATAAAAAGCAATCTCAGATACAGGAAGAATTCAAGAAGGCTTTAGAGTCAGCAGCACAGGAAGAAAATGGTTGTTCCAAAAGAGATGTGTCTACTGTATGGAAATTATGTGTGGTAGATTACAGAAAGCAAGAAAAACATAAAGGTTAGTACTTGGAAAATTATAAAGAACTTTTATCTAAGCATCGTAACTGGCCAACAAAGGTAGATTTGAAGAGTTCTAGCATGTGTGTTAATACGACACACAACAGTTTTATTTGGGTTTTGGTTTAGGGCTTTTAGGTGGGAAGGAGTGTTGTGGATTTCTGTTGATTAAAAGCTTTCAAATCAGCATTGCTTAGCCTAATACATCTTAATTATTATCAGGAGTGCTACTGAGTATCTGGCGTCCACTGCTAGATGTTTATTCATTGCTAAAGGAAGGCAGTCGGTACAGAATCTACCATCTGTCAACATCACAGTCCAAAGCAAGATCAGACTCAACTAATATACAGTTAACAGCAACAAAGAAAACTCAATATCTACAACTATCAGTAAGTGGTTTAAGTGCATACAGATGTATCAGTAAGATGTATCAGTCTTATAAAGTGTCTTGTGTAAATACTTTAAAATGTTCTGTTTCTTCAGGTATCACAGGTGATGCTGGCACAGATTTTCTTTCCAAGGCAGGCTCTAAACTTCACCAGTTTGTCAGATCCTTCTTTTCAGCCACCATGTGCTGAGGTTGATTTAGTCGGAGTTGTCATTTCTATTAGCAGAACAGGTATGTTTTGGACCACATTCATGTCCTCCCATTGAATAAGTAGTAAATTTTCTATTTCAAAAGTCAAAATGATCTTGGTGTTGTACCTGCATCTCAGGCCTGTGAAAACCTACTAATATAGCTTATCACTGCTATGTGCTGGCAGATAATTCTGTTTTCCTAAAGAAAAACTGTCGTCATTTGCTAACTTAGGAAGAATTTAATGAGGGAGGATCTAAGCTCAAGAGAGGCTTTTTTTCTTTATTCCATAAATGGTGGATGTAAGTTCTCACATCTGTGTTCAGCATCTGCAGGAACAGCATCCTGCATGTGAGCTCTCTCTTTTGTGTGCAGTGTCTTGGAATGCAGGCACTGGAGCTCATGGGTAAGGCTGGGTGCATACTCTTCTACACTCTTCCAAATTAAAAGGAAAAGCACAGTAGGAATATTGGTTTTGAAGCACCACAATACAGACTTTGAGTTGTTTTCTGTAATTGGTAAGGAGAGAGTGTAGAATATGAATGAAGCAAGAAACATCTGTTACCATGCAAATAGGCTCTCATACTACATTCATCAATTCTCTTTCAAGATGTTTGTGACTTTTTTGTAGTTACAGATAGCAGTAATCAACCTTTACTTGCGGATTTAAAGGTTTAATTCAGACTTTTTTCTTGCTTTTAGGTTTCACTACTACGGTATACTTATCTGACGAAAGCTATAATTTGGTGGCAGTAAAGATCTGGACAGATCTCAGACACTTTGCTATTGAAGATATAGTTGTGCCCTGTGCATTCATTTCTGCAAGTAACCTTCAGTGGCAATCAGAATTCAGATCAGAAATTCCTATACTGTTGGCTGGAGATCTTTCTGTATTCTCAAGCAGTCCAAAGGAAAGCTATCTTCTAGAGAAGGTTAATGAACTGAGGAGTACAATAGAGGTAAATCTGTATACTTTTGTTTAATTTTAGCTACTGCTGTGTTACATTTTCCACCAAAAATGCCATTAGTAGTAAGAAATCTTTGAAACAAGTGTTGCACATAATGTTGATTTTGAAGGTGGGAATTTGATGCTGGGAGATAGAGTAGGATGTTAATGCACTTTTTCTGCATATTCCTAACTCAGCGTATCACCTACTGAATTTTTTTTAGCTTGGTTGTTTTTTAAATTCAGCTTAACCTATGCTCTCTTCAGCATGTGCCACAGAATCTTCTCTGGCTAGCAAAAAATAGTGTACCTCTCAACAGTGAATCTGTCATGGACGGTTTGGCTCTAGCCTTTTAAAAGTTGGAATTCACTCTTCAGTGAGCATTCTTGCAAACTGATTATATTCAGTATTGAATTGTTGATTTAATTTATTATTACAATTTTTTAGCTCTGCTAAATATCATGTCCTGGTCATGCATTCCCACTTCTTGAGAAATAAGTTTAAATACCAAAGGTTTTTTTTCCTTTTAACAATAAATGGAGGCTATGGTTCTTCCCCCCAAGAAAGTGCAGCAGTCTTAAAAGTTATTGGTCTGATATAAAATAAACTTCTAGTGGGATTATGATGAGAAAACAAAGTCCTGACTACTTTGTAAGCATACAGTACTTACACAATTTGAAAAGCAACTATTCTGCATTGTAAACTGTTTTCTCCTTTATAGGATGTGGCCTCCTTTTGCTCTGATGCCGAAAGTAAATTAATGAATCTGCTGCGAAGAAATCTCATGCTTACACCCAGTTTAACTAAAAGATGTGGCTTGGAATGCCCCTCTCCTTTCTGCAACTCAGGTCTTTATGCAGAGGAAAAAAGTTTGGTAAGCTTCTGGTAATTAATACTGTGCTTAAACAGACAGTACATACAGTAAGCATATAAGTAAGTTTTACAGTGATAGCTGTGGGGAATGGTCTGACTTCTCAGCCTGCTCCATACATTCTCTTCAGGGCAATGCAAAATGATTAGCTTTCTCTGTGCTTATTGTGCCTCAGGAGGATCTGTAGGTTATTCTTCCTCCAAGTGATACATGAAAACCTCCCATTGTGGCCTGTGGTTTTACATCACACTTTAAATATTCTGAATTTTTTAAGAGTAAATGAGTCATTCTTTCCCTATAGATGGTTTATCGCTTCCTTGGCCCCACTGTGAAGATTATCTGACAGGGATGTCACAGGAGGGAAAAATCTTGATCTTTACAATTGTTTTTTTCATAGCATTCTGCAGTTCCGATCTTTGCTTAGAGAATTTACCTCCTGGTCATCTTTTCCTAGATATTGTTCACTATTTCCAGGATTTAAAAGGGGAGAGGTATCACCTAGTAAATATGTACATTTTATGTCAGTCTTGGCAAAGATTGAGTTAAATAGTACTAGAGTTTCCCATGACGGCTGCTGGTGACAAGTCATTCATGATGTGAGTACTGAGTGCAGTCAGAACAAAAAATCTTTCCTACCACTAGTTGCGAGGAGGGTGGAAACACCCCAGTGTGGTATCAATTCCTATGGACTAAATTTAAGCTTATAAGGCATTCTTCTCCAATTCAGAGAGAGTGCTAATGCCTAATTATGAAGGTTTTGTGTGTATCTGTTTATTGAATATGTTAACAGAATTAAATGAGATGTTAAAGGTTCTCAAGCATATGTTTGAATGATTTGTTGTGCAGCATCTATCCTGTATTGTTATCTTCAAGGTTTTTGGTCTAAATTCTATCCCTTTCTTTCTTCCCTTGTTTTTCCCTACTTAACAACCAGTTGAGGATATACCCAATACTGGTAGAAGACTTATTCAACTCCCTTTTTATGAGTGCTTTGATTTCTTACCACCTGGCAGAGAAAAATTCCCATACATTTAGCTTAGATCTAAGAAACAGAATGTAAATGAGCTGTCTTAATATACAGTGATTTATCAAACATCAGTACCTGAAAAAAAGTATTAGGCACCATTGGAAGGTATCAAACTAAACTTAAGTAGACATGAATGGTGACATAGAGGGGAAAACATGGTACAAAAACGCAGTTTTGTGTAAGTAATTGAGGAAGCTAATGAACTAGGAAATTCTATTTAACATAAAACTTATTTCTTTTTAACTAGGTCTCTTCTAAACACGAAATAAAGCATCCAAGCCCTCTGTCAACTAGCACACCAAATATGAAATTTGTTACATGGAGGTCAGCAAGAACGCCTTCACCTGCTACAATTAATGATGACCACCATCCCAAAAACAGCAAGAAGAGAAAAGCCATGGACTTTCTCAGTTGTATACCTGCCCCTCCACCACTGACGCCAATGTATTCAGTAATTTCTCCATCTTTAAAAAAAGCATTTCAGCCACCACGAAGTTTGGGTTTGCAGCATAGCAATTCATCAAAAGGAACAAATCAGAATATTGGTCATGTAACCCCCTGTAGAAAATTGAGAGAAACTGTCCATCTTCCTGAGAATGACCTGGTTGCTGATGAAGAACTTGCAATGATTAATACACAGGCACTCATGAATAATTTACCAGAAGAAAAGAAGATTGAGTATGTAAATGAAAACTGCAATGCAATAGCTACTAATTTATCTGACAGTCTTGTACCCAGAGATAATTCCAGGTCTACTAGGCAAGCAAATAACTCATCAAAAAGCAGTTCTGAAGTAGCTGAGGCTCTTCAGAAGGACACTGAGGAACCTTGATGACTTGTTACCAGCCCACAGAATGCTACAAAGATAAAACCCCTGAAAGTGCTATAAATGCACATGTACAGTATTGTATATATTTCAAATTCAGTTTATTTTTGCACTTTGTACATTAAATCCTGATTGTATTTAATAAAGCTGTATTATAAAAACAGTGACATTTCATCTGCAAAATAATTTGGAGTTAAGTAAATATACATTTCTCGTACAAACGTATTGTACAATAGCATCGGTGTGGCTGAAGGCCTGATGACATTTTTGAAGCTATTTGATTCTGATATATTCTTAAATAACAGCATGATCTTTGTTTCAGTCTAAAGCAGTCAGTTCTGTTAAAGTAGTTCTTTGGCTGTCAGAAGTGGCACAGGGCTTAACAGTTCTCTTACGTTTATTGTTACCAAACATTACACTTTAATTCTGAAATACAGCTCTGTAATGGTGATGCAGTTCTTGTCCTTTTCTCTTGAAACTTTCCATATAGTGCTAAAATAGATTTAGAGGATAACTATTATTTGATTCATAGCAAAATGCCATACAAAGTTATTAATGTGATAGATCCTTGGTCAGCGTTTTCAAGGAGCTACTCCTTAAAGAAGCACTTGAGGCCACAGTATCATGAAAGATAATCAGGTGTTTGATTTCATCACTTCTGCTGGGAGTGAGTCAGTACTTGAATTCATTACTTCGTTCTCATTAACTTAAACTTCTCAAAACTGTGGTTTCTCCACTGGAGAGAGCAACAGTCCTGCCAGACTGCCTGCCAACTCCACGTTTTAGTTCGTTGTCAGACTGCCCTTTGCGTGCTGCTTCTCATCACAAGTTGAAGGAGGGAGGATGTTTCTGATCCATGGCCACCACCAGCTCCTACTCAAGAACCTTTCAGGGGTTCTGTGCCGCTTACTTGGTTCAAGTGCCTAGCTGGACATTGTAGCTGGACTGGAGAGCTGACACAAGCTTACTGATAGTTCCGTAAACCTTTGTGCAACATTGCAGAGCCAGGTTCCCTAGAAACCTAGGTCACGATTATTTTTACAGTGATGATATTACTTCTTTAAAAGCAGCTTGAGTAGAAAATGCAGTTCATCTCACACATCTAGTCTGTCCTGAAGAGAGCCTGGCTTTTGCCCTGAAACAGCAGATTATACCTTTATACTTTGCTGAATTGCTAGATGCATAGCAGCTCTGCCTGTATTTCTTAACAGCCAATGTGAGCTGTCTCCATTTCCTACTGCAGACTAACTCACTGCTGCTCTGTCCTATAAGCACTGCCTAATCATCCACACACACTTAAAAAATAATCTGCTTCTTGATGAGGGCACAATCAGCAGAATTTAACTATGGATAAAATCCCTGCAGGATAGCCTCTCACCCATCCATTAGTCAATGGCTTGTCAGCACTCAGCAGAATGAAGAATTGATTTCTTCCCTTAAAAGAACATTCTTTCCCTTTCCTTAAGTAATTACTTTGTATTTCTGGCTTAGTTAGGGGATTTGGTAGACTTGTGCTTCAACTGCTTGGATCTACTCCTGTAGCCCTGTTCCTACTTAGAAGCTAACAAGCACTGGCCTAATACTAATGTTTCCTTTTAGAAGCCTCTTTATATGAACTCATCTCAGGACCAGGTGAAATCCTATGGCAAGATAAAGGGCTCCATTAGGTGTGTCAAAAGTTTCACCTCCAGGCTGGTGAAGCTGTTTGGCTGTACTGGAGCTGAGGTAAGAAAGACCAGCATGGCAGGGGGGTTGGAACTAGATGATCTGAAGGTCCTTTCCAACCCTAACTATTCTGATTCTATGTATCCAAACAGCAGAGTTGGGAATAGGGAATAGCATCAAATCTCACTAAAATCTGTTAGAGCTGCCTTTTCCACCATTCACTTTGCATCTCTTAAAGTTACAGTAATGCTTTAGGCTAGGTGGAGTGAGAAAATACAAAAGGTTATACAGCCAGACAGAAAGTATTAATGGCAAGACATGACAACTGCATAGAGAAGGAATTGGCCACATGTCCTGTAAGAAACAATTAGGAATATCTGTTGTTATCTATTAGGGACAGAGTGATGCAGGAAACCAAAACCCATGTGGTACAGCTACTGCCACTGTAAACTTGGATGGATTTTCATGAAGGAAGTGGGACGAGCGGAAGTAGTTTGTGCTGGAGATAGCTCTTAGATTGATCATGTAGAGCTGTGAGATCATAATCCAGAAGCTTTAAAATATTTCTAAGAAATAAAAGTAATTTAGAAATATAGTAGAAAAATACAAGAATAAAAAACAGCGTAGAAAAAAAAAGATGTACAACTAGAGACTTTTGTGCCCTGGTAACTAAAATCTACCGGAGAATCCACCTCGCTGGTTAAAAGGCGTATTGCTTGTATGCGCCCTGTGAGGCCTCCTGTTTGAGGGGGCTGGAGGGGAGCAGGAACGGGCACCCATGCTGTGAGCTGCGTTTGGTCCACGGGACCTTCTCTCGTCTCGGTGTGGTTTTTCAGACTGAAGAACGCTGTGGACTGTAACGTTGTGCTCATATTGTTCCTTCATCTGTTGTATCTTTTGTCGAGGGACATGATGAGTATTTCTTCTGTAGAGTCAACATAAACAGAAGACACAAGTATTTAGCTGCCTGTGTGTTAGAGGTAATCTGAAGCCTGCTACAGTTCCTAACACATTCAGGATAATGGTTCACATCCCCACTGATTGTTTCTGGCCCTATTTTCACAAACTTGTATTTTTCCATGTACTTAAAAATATTATGTCACAACTGAAAAAGGTAGCACAAGTATTTTTGTGGGTAGCCAGGACAGAAGAAGTTAGACAAATGCTTTGAAGTGAGAGTGCCATGTAGGAGACCTCTGTATTATATAGTGCATATATTATGTATTGTATATATAGTTTTGCTGGGGTTTAGCGCTAATGGCTTGATAACCTCAGGGTAAGCTTTTGTTCATCTGGAGAAATGCAGGCAAGGGCCGTAAACAGCTCAGGCACTGACTTAAAATCACCATGTATAGAGGTCAAAATAATGTTGGTTTGTCTGCACATAGGTGGGTTAAAATCATATCTAATGTGGTTCAGGCTCCAGGATAAACAGACGTGTTTGAGAGGGAGGGGAGCTCAAACACACAGGGCTTTCTGGATAGACCACAAACAGCATCATTCTCAACACATAGGTAACAACTGTTTGTTCCAAAGACCACTAGGAATTTCTGCTTGTCTGTGAGTTTGCAAACTCAGACTATCTTTAATTTTCCCATTTAGCTGCTGCTGTAAAAAGCCAACTTGCTTCATAAGATTAATAAAACAAAGTACAAGCTACTAAGCAGCTCCACCTGTAATAAATGATTACTAATAAAATGCCTCTGCAGCAATGCCCTCCAAATGCTCCCAGCTGGTGCTGGTGAAGCAAGAGCTGACACTTGCAGTTGAATGCTAAGGATTAAGTGCCCTCTCCTGCCCTCAGCCCTGAACCATGTGCTGCCACCTTCAGTATCCTGCCTTACCCTGAATGCCGCAAGCACTGTGCAGGGCCACCACCCTCTGCCGTGTGTCACACACAAAACCAAGCAGCACTAATTTTGACTTGAGTTTCTAGCTGGTACAAAATGAGTAAATAGGTTGAGATGAAGTACCCCGGCCCTGTTTTCTTGCAGGAGTAAGTTAGCATGTGTTAGCTTCTGGATCTAGCAGATGGGAGTGAACTATCCATTCACTGTAATGTACTTTACATCAGATTGGTTAAAGGCTAGGAAATTAGCCTGCATGGATTTTTTTTCTCAGTGGTGTAACTTAATCCTATGGCCACAAGCAAAACAAACTTAAGAGTTGTATTTGGCTCTGTCTGTATCCTACCGCATCAAGCAGCCCTGATACATTCATTGTATCCCTTCCGTGTGTGCATGTCAAGAGCATTATAAAGATCCTCTAGAGCTCCATTTATTGCCCACACTTAAGCACCATACACAATGTTACAGCAAGGCCATGTTTGCTATGGTTAAATTTTTTAGGAGCAGAAGCCTGAGTATTGTCTGTAGTGCTTGGACATCTTCTTGTGCCCGAAAAGTGCGCAAGTGCTGCACAAAATACAGAATGAAAATTGGGGGTCCTGCCCCAAGAAGCTTGCAATATAAATACTTCAGGGGGGGTTCTTTTTCTACTGTGTGGCTCCCTTCACAGTCAGGCTTTTTCAGGGCTGAGTTCACTACAGGCCAGGTACTGAGTAATCAACATTTTCTACAACAACCCTTCTGGTGTCATTTGCTCGGTTACTCTTTAGCGTACATAAAGAGGAAGAGGGCTGACATTTCTCAGACCACATACATAAAATGGGAAGCTGTCTGCTATACCAAAGAGATGTACCTTGCCAGTTCTTGAACATTGAACTTCCAGGGTGTATCTGGTTCTTGGAATACAACTTCATATCCATTTTCACATGCCTAAAGAAGGACACAGAACTTTTAGATGCATGGCTGACAAGTTCAGGAATAGCCAATCTTCCAGACCCCCAGAGATTTTATCTAAGAGATGTATCATATGTACTAGGAACCAGAAACAAGAAGGTAACCATGAGTCCCACCAATGCTGCTCAGCGGCCCAGCTAGTTTGCTTTCTTCAAAGAATAGACTAGACTAGACTAAGCTAGGCTAGAATAGTATAGAATAGAATAGAGTTTAAAAGGACCTTAAGATCATCTAGTTCCAACCCCCCTGCCATGGGCAGGGACACCTCACACTAAACCATGCCACCCAAGGCTCTGTCCAACCTGCTGGGGTTGAGCATTCACAACTTCCCTGGGCAACCCATTCCAGTGCCTCACCGCCATTGAGGTCTCCCAGGAAATCTTGCCTCAGCCTTGCCCCAGTCCCTGTCCCCCACACCAATGGCATTCTAGCACTTGAACACTTTGGAAGCCACCAATGGTTCAAGAGCTGCAGGTTGGCCATGCAGGCTGGAGCTTCTAGAGTGTATCTCAGCATCTATCAGATGTGCTATTTCCAGCCACTGAGTCTAGAGGCCTCAGGTTTTTCCAAGGTAGAGCCACATAGCATGTTGCTTTATATTTATGCACACCCCCACAAATACATGTATATGTATTAAATACAGGGTTTGATTGCTTTTGTCTTGATTTGTCAGAAAGGTCAGGGAAATCTGTTTACCTTTCTATACTTTGCCCTTTATACTGTTTACCTTTTTACACTGTGCTCTCAATGTGCTTGAGTCACCCACAAGCACTCACAACCACTGCTGGAGGACATGGCCAGGCTCTCCAGCACCACTAGAAATTCCTGCCTCTTTTGTGCTCCCATACAAGCAACACTTAGACACAAATTTCTTAAGTGACAAGACCATAACCCAAGAATAGAAGTGGGAGCAGAGAGGCCACATTATAAAACTGCACTAAAATATTGCCATCTCTGCCAGAACTCCTGACAAGGGATACAAATGCATCTTCAGAGGCTCTTGATGGTGTATTTTTTGCAAGTCATAAGCTAAAATTGTAAGTAAGTCATATCTTGTTATATTTGTCAACAGATAGGTTGGGAACTGGTTAATTCATGTCACTGCAGAGGAAGGAGATGACATCCTGATTGCCAAGAAGAGGACAAGCTCAAAAGACTTGATCCTTTCAAGTAACTTTGCCTTCACTGAGCTATATAGTGGACTAGATGAAACAGCTACACTGGCACTTCTTCCCCTACTTCATCACCATATCAATCCTTAACTATAATCAGAGAATTAAGGGAAAATGGAAGTAATCGTTCTTAGCCACATTAAGAATCATTTCAGTCAGATCACCTCACAAATGTCATAGCTGAGCATAGAAAAGCAATAAATCAGAGCTTTCCCTACCATCATCACATATGGCTTCATTTCCCAAGCATGGATGTTGGTATTATCAATAATAACCGGGCTTTTCCCATTCTTCATTGCTTTGCGCGCTGTAATGTAACACATTAAGTAAAGCTAAAACATATTAAGTAACAGGCTGAGCCATGTCTTACTACCACAGCATCCTTTTTTGCCCACCCTTGTTTCCCCACCATCTGGTGCAGCTGAAACCCAAATAGGAGCAGTGGTTGTGCCCCACAGGTGCTTTCCTAAAAGAGGTGCTACAGCCACTGGCTCTGCTCAGTGATACAAGGTGAAGCTCGCATTAAACATACTTAGCAGCATCATTGCACTATATGTTTAAAACAGCTAAAAATGTCTCCCATTTGCTAAAGATCCCTGCTACAAGAGCTGGAAGTATGTTTGCCATTGCTAGAAATGAGCTCAGAGCACAGCCTCAAAAGCACATTAGTCTTTTCTCACTGAAGTAGAGACCTGGGTTGTTTCATTCTCAAACTTATAATTAGGTTTGCAAGTTTTCCTCCTGGCTATCACTAATTGCCCCCCTGCAACACCCGCTTCCAAGTCAGGACAGACATCTAAGAAGTTACAGTCCCACGGCTGTGGTGCATACAGCTGTAATGAGCTGCTGCTGGGCTGGTTATCCTGCAGGCCAGCTGCTGGTACCTAATAGTCACTGGCTTACTTATTAAAATAACACCTATCAATCACCAACAATTTTATCATTTATAAGCCAGAAGAAATAAACTCAGAAGTGGTAAATGTGTTTTCCAAATCAGTACCCATGAACTGCAGTATGACACCACTTCCAGACGTTTTATTTTGGGGGCTAACTTTAAAGACAGACTGAAAAGCAAAACCGTTCTCTAAAACCCCTGGATCAAGTTCAGTCACCTCTCTTTTGGTTCCATTTGTGTGCATCCTCTAGGAAGTCAGGCTCAAACACATATACACCATTTTCAATAAAGAAGTCATCAGTACTAAGAACTACAGCACCGGGAGAGTCATGTTTCAGTTGTCTGAAACAAAAAAAGATGAAAAAAGGATTAGTATAGGCTAACGCACAGCTTTCACAGAGCCCATTGTTAGCTCATGCTTTATGAATGCTCTGCAGATACTGATTTGTTTGTAAAATACCAGTTTAAAGGACCTGACAGTAATGTCATCAGTAGGTGGACACATAGAAGGAAAAGAATGGAGCTTAAAGGTGTGGCCCTGATTAATTCAGCAGAGGAATCTACACCAGGCTCATAACATGCAAAGTCTTCAGTCATGCAATATACTCAGCTTTCTTTCTGTGTTAGAAATGTAGAATCATAGAATAGTTAGGGTGGGAAAGGACCTTAAGATCATTTAGTTCCAACCCCCCTGCTATGGGCAGGAACACCTCTCACTAAACCATGCCACCCAAGGCTATGTCCAACCTGGCCTTGAACACTGCCAGCGATGGAGCATTCACAAGTTATCTGAGAAGGTATGATTGTAAACACAAAAAAAACCAAACCAAACCTGCTAATCCCCTGGAAGCTGATCCCAAAAGGCAACTTGACAATAAGAGCTTTGCTGTAGAGAGATTTCTGAAGATAACCAAGAGGAATGATCTGTCATTTAGTTAAGGTGGTGCGTATTGCCACTGCTCGGGTGGGGGGGGGGGGGTTGGGGGTTGAGTTTGGAGTTTTGGGCTTTGGGTTTTTTTTTGCAATAAAGCATATAAGACTTTATTATTTCTTTTTTTATTTGAAAACATGTATGCAAGTGATTAGTCAATATTTCTTGGTATTTGATGCAACTTTATGGTCTTTTCTGCTTTACACCTTTCCCTGTTGTACTTAATCCTCCTCTTGTGGAGTTGAGTGGTTTTTATTTCTTTTCATCATTTAAGCAGGTTTTATAAACAAGTCTGAGCTGCCTGAATTGGCAATCTCAAATACAATAGCAGAGCAACCCCTCTTCTCTTCACACCAGTGTGCATCCCACAGCGATGCTCGTTCAGCCCTGGGATACCCATGGAGGGCAGATGCGTGCCCTGCTGTAAGCTGACCAGCTGCCTCATGGACCGTCACTGGCTTTAGGAGGTGGAAGTGCTGGCTCATGTGCTGGTTTAAATAAGAAGCATTCCTCTGTCAGTCCTTAGAGGGCATAAGAAAAGACCTTTGTGCAAAATTGTGCCCCCATTTTTGCGTAACTCAGATCTGTGTCCAGATTCTTCAACGAAAAATACAGCAGTGTTATGGGATGAAATCAGGGAGATTTTATCTGCATAAAATCAGGGAGAGCCCACAGCATGATCTTACTACTCACTGTCTTCCTAAGGCCCAAAACATCTCAGGAGAAGAAAGTAAGGTCAGCTGAAGAACCTTGTAGCTCTCAGACATGAATGCTGCTGCCCTGCTATCACACCACACATGGTCTCCAGTCCTGGGACTCATTTCAGCTTCCCTGATAAACTTCTTTTCCATCCTCATAAGCTGAAAGCGACTATTTCTCAATGTCCTATCTAACTGAGCAACAGCAGGGGAAATGTGCCTCTAGGTTATCAGTGAAAAACAGACACAGACAGAAAAGACTCAATTCCAGCCCTGCCCCAACCATTTACTTGCCAATTTTACCCTAATCTGCCTGCCAGCAGCAGCTCTTCACTAGGATTGCACTTCACATTTAGCCAAATAAAGGTCAGCTGCTGATTTTGCTCTGCCTCCACTGTAACTTCTACCATCTGCTGAGTAGTTAATACCATTTTGTGTTAGCAACCGCGAGGCTCACAGCTGTCAGGTCTGGGCTGTAGCCGCTGTTACGTATCATTTAGCACCCACATACTATATTCCAGCTCCAAAGAGAGGTTTTACTCACATAATCACTGGTGGGCAACCAGAGCTAACAAATGTCACGTTGCAAAACGTTAGCAGTCAGTTTGCTTTATTTTCAGTCCCAGGCAAAGAATTCTTGTCATGAAAAGCATGGGAGCACCTAAAGCTCACCTGGTTACTCCTGTGCTGATGAGCGGATGGTTTCAGCTCTCATCGCAACTCAGCACCTCACTTTTCCCTCTGCTCTACCCACCTGCATCACAACCTCTTCTCTAAAAACATGGCTGTGTAAAACACACGTTAGCCCTTTAGCTACCAATAGGCACACAGAATTGTACACATTGATAAAAGACCTCAACGGGGTCTTTTTTTTCTTGCTCAGTGTTTCCTTTAGAAAAGTTCTTGACCAGAGCAATTTTAAACACCTTAATGAATTTTTAACATGTATATATGCAGGATCGCATGAGGACTTTGAAGTTAACCCCTAAGTAATCTAAATAGTACATGATTATCTATAAACTCGGTCTACTGTTCTCATGTCACTGGTAATTAAAGTAGATAAAACTTGTGCATCAAAGGAGAAAAAACAGGACACAAAATGTGCTAACAGCTCTGAATTACTGTCACATTTGCTATATTCATACCAAACAAACTCCCACTAACAGCAACATAAGAAAACATTAAGTGGGAAAAAGGTGTTTTACCTTCTGCTTATTTTGCTGGTTTTCACTTTTAACTTTCTAAACCACCCAAACTGACATGGACCACTTTCTCTAATCACCTATTGCCGGTGAAGGTTTTTCTGTCCCTTATACGTTCAAATGGCCCCCAAACCTCTTTAGTATGTTCCTTTGGAAATAAGCTTCCCATGACCTACACAGGCCCACAAGCAGGTTGAGAAGAAGGGGTTTACAGAATTGCAGCGGGCTTTTAATCCCTGTATGCAGTAAATACATATGTATTTTAGCAAAATATACCCCAACTACACAAAATGGAATGATTTGTGACCAGTGCTATTAATTATTATGTTGTAAGCAGCACTGTAAAAACAAAATTACTTAGTGCTCTTAGATCCATGAAGTGTAAAGCATACTAAGGAGGAAAAGCAAACTGAAATCTCTTTGCAAGATCAAAGGGTACATATGAGTGATGTTTCCATTTCTTAAAAAAAGCCATTGAACTCAAAGGGCTGCTCTATGATAAGCAGGACCTGCCAAGGATTCAGTACTTGGGACATTTAATTGCATAGCATCACAGCTCCCTACCTTGCAGTAAATACAAAGTAGGATATGCTCTGTATCTTGCTACAGAAAAGTTTGCTGCTGTTTGGGGAAATACAAAAGATAATAGAAGATGGAGAGTTCCTTTTCAAGAAGTTACATGGAAAAGACGAGCGGTAATAGACACAAGTTACTCCTGGGGATCTTCTGACTGGACACAAGAGGAAAAAATATCACAATGAGCACAATTAGCCATTGGAATACTCTCCATAGGGAAGTGGTGGATAGCCCAGGGTTGGGTACTTTTAAGATTCAGCCAGACAGTGTGCTGAGACATCTAGTCTAGGCCATGCTTTGCCTTAAAAGGTTGGACCAAATCATCCTTGAGGTCCCTTCTAAGCTGGTGGTCTATGATTCTACACTGCTGTGTTTCTGTTTGACCAAAGCAGCACCGTAATGACTGCCTCAGTGAGTAGAGTCTCCTCTATTATTCAGCTGCAATCTGTTCCCATGCTTTATAATATCTGAAAGTCCCTTTATTCTAAAGAGCATCTTCAGTGCTTTCGAACAATCATTTCAGATTTTAACTACAAGTATACACAAAAAGAAAATATTCGGGATTTCAGCTAGCTGGATGCATTAGAGTACTTGGGAGAAGTCTCCATGATCACTAGCTGTATTGGAGAGGAAAAAGTCCACAACAGTATTCCATAGGCTGCCAAGTTTTTCCATCAGAAAGTTTGAAAATTGATTTCTGATTTGAGTCAGGTACGCAGATTAGAAGGAACATTTGCAGTGCTCTGAAGGCAACAGGATGGTTTGCTGGCTTGATCTCTGAGCCAGTAAATTCGCAGTCTACTTCCAATGTAACTGAGATCAAAATATGTAGGTACTGGCACCACATGCAACCACTTGCTCTGGTCACTTTTCCCAATGTAAAGCATTTCTGTGACATCTGAATGCCTTTAGTTTCAGTAGAAAATGAGAACTATGAGGTCTGGAGCACATGCCCAGCACTAGCACTAAAACACTGTCACGTTTCAACAACAGTGGGGTGAGGACTTTGCCCTGCTCTGCCAACAGCTCTGTTGGCAAAGCACCCATATGCCTGGGTGTCTCACCTACAGTGGGTAGAGTAGTGGCCATAGTTTGCATGGGATCAGGCTGCCTGTCACATTCGGTAAATACATTCAGGAGAATCACCTGTTAATGTTTACACTGTGTTGCCTGGTGCTGCAGAGATGGTCACAGAATCATAGAATCGTTTGGGTTGGAAGGGACCTTAGAGCTTACCTGGTTCCAACCCCCTGCCATGGACAGACAACTTCCTCCAATGCCCGTCCAACCTGGCTCTGAACACTGTCAGGGATGGGGCAACTTCTCTGGACAACCTTTTTGTTTGCTTTTGTAAATAAATAATGACCTTCCTCCTCCTCCAGCAGCATCCTGCCCTGCATGTTGCTGCAGTAGCTGTCTGCAGACATCACGTTGCTCAGCATGTTGTGTTTACCAACACCAAAAGGTGCACAATGTGGGAATAACACATCTCAGAAGTTTGGTAGCACAGTCCTTCCATAACCTGGGCAGTGTTAATAGAGAGGTAATAAATGCCATTTTTACAGCTGCCCTTTGATCTGTGGACTGCTGAGTGGCTAAAAGCAATGATATACAGGGGCTAGAAACAGAGTAAGCTCCTCAAACGTTCATTTCGCAAGGGACTAAAACAATACTTGCAACTGGTTTGTAAATCTGTCATTAATAATTAATCTTGTCTTGTAACCGAAAAGCACATAGGTGAGTCAGTTATTTGCACTGCCTGAGAATGTGGCCTCAAACCATTATGCTCTGTACTGAGTGAAGACCCAACCCCCTCTGAAGAAGGGCCTGCACTTCCACACCCTTTTTCTGCAGAACACATTTGGGTGCCAGCAAAAACACTGCATTTATCTGCTCATTAAAGGACTTGGTCTTCTCCAAGTCCTGTGAGGCAGAACGCACAGTGTGACAGGAAGAACTGCTCTGACAAGAGGAAACTATACATGAATTCAGTGTATTACACACCTTCCACAGCAGAGCCCTTCCTTTGGAAGCCCATGATCCCAGCGTGTGTTCCTCTGCCAAGCAGAGGAAGAAGACTGGGATGTTCCTCTTTTGATGGAGAGTGGGTGGGTGGCACCAGAAGCTGTGAGGTACTGGACTGTGAGACCCTCAGATACCAGATTGTGGCTATGCTGCATCATGCCCATTGCAGTGTCATCTCCCAGCACTCCTCTCTGGGGTTTTCCACCTCGTCTTGGAGCTACTGGGGAGCGGACTGGTCTGCCCACATCACACACCCTATAGCTCTGACCAGGAACGCTGGACACCATGGAAACACAAATCAGAGTTGTGTTTTCACAGTCAAAGAGGAAGTGCTGCACTGTGTTTGGGATTAACCACGAAAAACTCCAAAACAAAACAAAAGCAAGCAAGCAAACAAACCCCACCACCAACAAAAAGGGACTAGTCTGGCACTTCTTAAAGAAACAGCTACCCTGGAGTGGGTGACTAGTCCGTCGTAATATAAACATCCCTCTGGTACTGCTCACTGCGAACAACATCCACAGCTCCGCAGGCAGCACGTCCCCAAAGCGGTTACAGGCAGCTGGAGCAGAGAGGCTCTGAGCTGCTCCTGAAGGCAGAGGAGGCTTCCAAACGGCTGTGCTCTCTCGTCGGGGGTCCTGCGAGGCTCCCACCTCCCCCGGAGCCAGAACCGGCTCTGAACGGCGCCTCACGACTTCGCGGCGTTTATGGCGGTGTCTCCCGCTCTCCCCCTGGCACCTCACCGGGGAACCCCGCGGTGCCGCTCCCGGCACACAGACCCTGCAGAGTGCCCCCCCGGGGCAGAGCAGCGATCGGAGCCGAAGGAGGAGGAGAGAGAGAAAGGCGAAGGGCTCCGGAGCCACCTCCTTACCTGGCCAGGGTGCTCTTCCCGGAGCCCGGCAGCCCCCGCAGCAGCACCAGCCGCCCCACGAACCGGCTCCGCCGGGCCTGCAGGCTGAGCCCCCCAAAGGCCTGCAGCAGCCGCTCATCCATCCCCGGCCCCGGCCCGGCCCGGCCCGCAGCGGCGGGGAGGAGGAGGGAGCCCGGGCAGCCGCTCCGGAGCCTGGCCCCGGGGATCAGTCCCCGGCCCCCGCCGCGCCTTGTGCCGTCGGCTGACGGGGAGGTGGGGGAAACCCGCGTCCCGCGGTGGAGAGAGACCTTCCCCTGTGAAAACGAAAGCTGTCCTAAGGAGAAGTACACAGGAAAGAAAGGACACGGACTGCTCCTACCGCAAAACCGAGCAGTTACGGCATTGGCCTTCTCCCCGGAACATTAGCCCAAGAGACCATCTTTCATCAATCAAAAATCAAGATTAACTCCTAAATTCTCAAAAGTGGGATAACACAAGCCTGTGCTCCTGTGCTGCCCATGTGTACTGGTCATACCAGAAAGGGAATCACCAAAGCTCTTCCAAGGAGTAGAGCTATCTACAGGACACCAGATAAAGATGGGATCTTTTTCTTCCTTCCCTCTTCCCCTCCCCAGCTGTGATGGAGTCCACCCCACCACAAAGACAGACAAAGATTCCAAGCAGCTGTAGCCAACCAACTGCCCTGCACCAATGACCCATCAACTCCACTTTTTTCAAACACATTATCACATGAGAAAAATTACAGGGAGTTTAATAAGATTTATTTCCCCTAAAGAAAATCTAACCTGCTTTAAGTAAGTTGATCACCACACAAGCCAAAGAAATTATAGTTTCCAGTAAACCCAGTAACAGCTGGCATGGCACCACATTCTTCCTCTCAGGGGCCCATGCAGTACCGACCCCAGCTTGGTTAAAAGGTGGCCTCAGGCATGCCACAGGGACACTCCACCACCGAACTACAACACTGAAGCTTTTGGGCCTGAAGTTTGCAAATAGCACTAGAGTGTCCTCAGATGAGGAGGCAGCTTAGGTCCCTGGATGTGGCACACCAATGCCAGCTGAAGTAAGTGGGAAAAAACAGTGGTAGGAAAGAAGATGCATAAACTTGAAAACTCAAAGATACCCAAGGGGGTTTAAAGTAAACTTAAACTGGCAGCACCCTACTAAGAGGTGAAACACCTTTTGTCCATACAAGAACACGGCAAGATTTTCAAAATTACTTTTATTTTAAGCAATCTGGAAGGTCAGTATTCAGTACCAGAAAATACAGGTGTTCAGATTTCTCTATCAATAAATAGAAGTAGGAAGAAAATATTAACTCTTAAGTGGCATTTTCTTGAAATCAAACTAACTTGCCTGCTTCCAGTAGGACATCAGGTAAATCTGAAGTTGTGGCTATGGCCAGCATGAATTATCTTCGTTCTCCCTGTGACCTTTTGTATAACATTCTGCCTGTAGAAGGGCAGCAGATTTCCAACCAAGGAAAGTAAAAATCAGACAAGTACATAAATGCATAGAAAAAGTGCAGTTGGTACATTTCGCCAATGGTACAACCTTAATTTAGAGCTACAATCATCTTTAACTGCTTATTCTTATATGCAGGAGTTGTTGAAGTGGACAGTGGGGACACATAAGCGAATCAGAGCACAGTGGAGCTTCAGCATGACTGTAGCTGGGTACCAGCTCTTCAGCTGATGTACGCCAGAAAGGGTGCAGGGAAAGAGGAAGAAGAGGAGTTGAATGAACAGATGGATCAGTATTCTGGATCCGTAAGCTGTGGAAATGGGAAATACTATTTTTGGCAAGTACACACAACAAAAGCTTCCTTGCTCTCCTCGTCTCATTGATCTTTTCTTTTTCACCATTAGATTATAGTTGTCTTTTCTGTCACTACCTCTCACTAAAGTAATTTCCAGCCTTATGCAGGTCTCAACTGACAAAGATTGCTCTTTCTGATTAACTGTTTAACTAGGTGTAATTTCATTTGTCCTTTCACCTCCCTCCATTCTCTATTGCTTATCTCACCTTCTTTACCTGCTATTTCAGCTAGCACTCATGATTTTTCATGGGGTTAAATTCATCACCTAACTAGTTTAGCTCACTCTCCACATGTTTCCAGCTTTCCTGATATCTGTGTAGGCCTTACACAGACATATCCATGATCAAAATTTTAGATTTTATTGTCAGGGGTTCATTAATTTCTGCTGCTCATCTCCCCCTGGAAATCAGTACTCATGTTATTGGGACAAATCCCCTCAGTAGCAGAACTGCTATTAGTAAGGTTACTGTTCTAGTTGAGGAATGAACACTGTGCTTAATTTTGAGGGGAAAACCACAATATTAAAGAAATTTTTTTTTTTTTTTTTTAAAGAAGAAACAACTGCTTCAGGCTTAAATCATAAGAGTTTAAGTAAAAAATGGCAAAAGCAATACCACTAACAGAAATATCAAATCACTCATTACTAGCGCTTATAAGGCTTATCAATCTACCACAAACCATATGCATCTCACCTCCAATGTATTTGAGTCAGATCTACAGTGAAATTTTATCTTTAATTCTATAGTCCCAAATAAGTCTAGTTGCAGGGAAGCATTAAACCTTGTTTTAGGAGGAAAAAGTGGTAAGTTGTGCACCTCTTGGTGAAAAGAGCTAGTGATGAAAACATTCCACTTGAGGTTGTAGTCTGAGGTGTGATTATTACTGGCAGGATAAAAAGCAAAAGTAGGGTAAGACAAAGGCACCTTTCCCTTCAGGTAGCCAACCTACCATTTCGTGTTAGGATGTGACTGATGTGGCAACATCTTGAATTCTGGCACAAGTGAATTAAATACGTGAGTATGAAGCTCACACCTCATGCTGACAGACACCTCCTTTCTGTTTACTGGTCTCATGTCTCAATCTCTTTGTACCACACTTAAGGATGTACTAAGAAGGTATAAATCCCAAAGGGCTTCAGGAAGTGACCCTTTGGTGCTCAAGACAGAGTTATCTCAATTCTGGGTTTTCATACGTGGACAGAGAGATTGCCATCGGGAGGCTATGGAGAAGGTGGCCAAAGATTCATGCCAAGAATCTACAGTGTTTTCTTCTTTCCAGGTTACTCCCCGCATTTAAAATCCTTGGTGGCCAACTGAAGTTCTTCCATGGTGCAATCAAAGTAAGAAGTTTCTGAAAGAAAAAATAGCAGATTCTGCTGAAATACCACAACAGCACAGACTGCAAAAAGACTTTAATGGTTGCAAATCTGACTGAGAAGAGTTCACCTGTCTGATACTTTTAAAAGTCTTTCTCATACTCAGTTGTTGGTTATTTCTTTTAAAAGTTAAAAAGAATGGTGAAGATGGAAAGCAAAAGGAAAATAGATGCAAGAATGGAAATGAAGAAAACTTGGATGTTAAAACTAGAGACAGTAAGGATGTAGCAATCTTAAGGCTGAAAAATAGAAGAGTAACAGTGGATTTTTTCCTCTACATGTCACAAACACTATATAATTAATAGCTTTTCAACCAATACCACTATAGCGTAGCTACATCCCATAACTGTTTTGTTGCGTTGCAAATCTTTCCCATTACATTTACCTGGGATCTCACAGGCCTCCAAGGATTACGCAGTTCATGGGAGCCACCAGCAGAGCCTGGTGGTTACTCTTGTCTGAGAGCTCCAGAAACACCATTCTGGGCAGCTCTTACCTCCCCTGGTAGTTGTACTATCTGCTTAAGTAAACTGCAGGCCAGGTTTCCCTGGTAAGCACTGTAAAAGGCAGGTCAGGTTTTCTGGTCACAATTCTATATACTTTTTCATGCCTTTTTGCTTTTTACTTTTTAATTAGTGGGTAAATGTCAAAGGATAGAGAAAGTTTTTTATTCTCATTGTATCAAAGTAGCAACTGGAAGAGGTTTGGCCATGGGATGGTTGGTGACAGCCAACATGGCTTCACTAAGGGCAAATCACGCCTGACCAATTTGGTGGGGGCAGAGCAGTTGACATTGTCTATCAGGACTTTACAAAGCATTCAACACTGTCCCGCATGACATCCTTGTCAAAAGACAGTCCTGCCTGTGTCAGCTATATGTTCCTGCTCCTTTCCAAGTGTCTTGCTCATCACGTGGCTCAAGGAGAAATTGTTTCAGCTCACTGGTCCAGACTGAAAACTTTCTGGATGTCTTTATGCATTGCATGATTGAGCTGAACTGCCTCAGCCTGGCTGCTGAAGCACTGCATCCAGCTAAGGGAAGTAATGGGAATAGCACACCCAGGGAAAGGAGGAGCAGTAATATATGTCATGAAGAGATTCATTTCATCAAAACCACAGCCTGATCAGGCTGTCATGGAAGAAGTCTTCCTGCAGGGAGTTACTGACTGCTACACTTCACAAAGAAACTTACCAGCCTTTATTCTGCAGCAGTCCTGCAGATAAATGCTTTAACTGACATGGATTATGTCTTCTTGTTGTACATTTGTATAGCACCTGGCACTCATGAGTCCTTCTCTAAGGAGAAGTGGTAGGCACCAAAATAATGCTGTTTTCACTGATCTCTGTTTTTTTTTAATCCAGGATTTCTTGCTTAATTTCCAGAACAAATGCTGATGTGCTGCCAATGTGACTATAAGGAGCTCTCACAACAACTTAATATTAACCTTATGTTTTCAGAGGAACACCATTCTACCATTTAAATAAAACCACCCTTACAGAACATGAATACAGAAGCATGATCATCCAACTAACCGATTAATTTTCGCTTGGCCAGTAATGCTTATTTTGTTTCCCAATCTAAAGGGACTGAAATGATCATATCAGGTCTCCATTTATTCTCCATGACTTTAAAAGCTTTGGAAAGAATGTCTCAGCTTTTTCACTTCTACCCCCC